>PPHD01008605.1:0-21574 GCA_002909625.1 Bambusicola thoracicus | reverse complement strand
TGAGTGTTCCAAATGCTGTGCGGGAGGAATTGCCAAAGTCCTTATATTTTAAGCCTTAAATTAAGTCTTAGAGTTTGGAGCGGAATCAAAATATCTAATCCCTGTTTGATCTTTCCTTTCCTGCCTTATGAATTGGCATCATCCTCGTGAGGAGGTGCAGCAAGCTCTGGGAGGCCTCTCATATGAAATGTGGAAGTGTAACATTGCACCTCTTTGTAGTGCGCTTTTAGATCACTGTTATGCTCACACAAGGGACATGGGGCTGTACTGGAGACAGTTTATGCTCATCAGCTCCATTATTGGATGTCTTCTGAATTATTGGCCAGAGGAGAGGCCAGGCTCGTGGCTGCTGGGCGGTTTGGACCCAGTTCAGTGTTACCTCTTATTCCTTACAGCAGTGGTTGGTTTCTCTAAGGCCAGTAGGACCATCCACACCTTGCAGCACAGATCTCAGCTTCTTGTCTTGCCTTTTGTCTTCTCAGTCTTCTGCCACCCGTCCGTGTTCCTGGAGATGGCTCCTGTGTTTCACTGGTGGCTATGTGGTATTACAGTGGGTGGGTCTGCTTGTCTTTGGAGAGATGGGCCATTGGAATGCTTTTTTTTTTCCCCTGCCATTTAAGGGTAGTAAGATCTCTCTGAACATCATTTTCTGTAGTGGAGGCCTGTCGAGTCCAATCAATTTAACTCCTAGGGTGCTAAAGTGTAAACCTGCCAAAAGTATAGTAAGATCTTCTCACCAATTGGCACCTTATCTGCAGCAGCTGGGTGAGCAGTTGATCCATCCTGCATGTTAACACCAGGCACTAATTTTAGACCATGTGGTCTAAAGCTCAGTTCCCAGCTCTTGACTTGCTATAATTTACTCATGGCAAGCAGGAGAAAGTGGTGCCTCCTTTGCTGGTACAAAAAGTGTATGCATCTGCCTCCACTAGCAAAGTGTCTCCTGTCATGAGAGTGCACTTGAAACAAATTGCTATGTAACACAAGGCATGATTTTTAATCCTATCTTAAAACCAAAGTTTGGAGTTACATTCTGTAAAGGAAGCAAAAAGTCATTGAGTTGTGTACCGTGGCTTTATTATTCTAGCATAAAAAGCCTACCTAGGATATATTGAGCTGATTTTGGTCACGTTTGTTTGGGGTAAATAAGCAGTAGCTCAGGGCAGGGAGGATCAGCTCTCCTGCTTGTGTTCCTAGGTGATTTTTAAGGGTGATTTCACTGCCCTGTGGACCCCATAAAAGGTTCGAAGTTCTACAGCAGAGTATTAATAAAGGACGTAGCCACAAGCAGGCTGTGTCACTGGAGCTGTGTGTTGGCCTGATGTATCACCCATGGGTGCTTTGTCTGCATTTGGTAAATGGATGAGCTCCAGGCATTGCGCTGAAGTAGCACTGCCCAACTTAGTGGTGTTGATCCGGAGCTGAGCGGGTTGAGTCTCTGGTTGCAATCCAGCTGGTGGGGGTTTAAAGCACAGCTCCAGCAGAAAGGGATTTGGAAAAAAAAATTAGGAGAAGTATATATGTACCTGAGCACTGCCAGCTCACGGGGTGGCTGGAATATCAAACTGCAAATAGTGGCAGCTAAACAAGGGCAATCAGCACAGCTACAGCAGTGCGAGCTCTCCTCTGGCTATGACAGCACTGCTGTGCCCAGCTGGGGACTCATCCGCTCCCATCGATAACTGTGTGATGTCCGCCGGCATCGAGCCTGAGCCCAGTGGGAATGCTGGGAGAGAGCCCGGCCCCTCCGAGCTGGTTCTATCCCAGTCTGTGGAAGGAAAATATTTTAGATTATCTCATTTCTTTACATGTTTTTGGTAAGTGTTAATATAGTTGTGCTGCGGTGGAAATAATTGACATACGGCTGTAAGATCTGCCATCTGCCCAGAGAGGCCGGAATGCAATTAGCCCATGTAGTCCATTTATCAATCCATAAGTGGCAGTATTCACAGTCCTGGCAACTTCAGTTGCTGACAGAATCAGCCCACCTGTCTGGCCGTGCTGTAGTCAGTATATCAATGAGATAGGGGGAAAGTGCCACTCAGCTGTGTCCCTCATCCCTGACAGACGTCATTTAAAAACCAAAGTCTGCACTGATGTGAAGGAGAAATGTTATGCCTTAATCTGGGGAGATACTTCAGTTCTGGAGCCCTGTCAGTGGCTGCCCACAACTTGGGTGAACTCTGCACTGCGCATCTAAAAAGCCCTGGAGCTCCTCGTCTGGTTTGACGTCTTAGCCAGCCACATCTCGGATAGGAAGTTCATCGCAAGCGTGTGTGCTGCCTTTTGTATATCCGGTGTATTCCCAGCCAGCCCACGCTAATTTCTGAGACTGCTGATACAAGAATGCCATTTTTCACATTATTTGCATTATAGCTCCCAGTTATGTAACCTGCATCACATGAAAAACGCTGACGCTCGAAGCGAGGTCCTCACAGGGCCCACACCTCACATCACCTCACAGCCTGGGCGGCAGCGCGGCAGTTGGGGATGTGGAGGCCTTGGGGCCGGAGGGCTTTGCCTACAGGTGGCTGTCGGCTTCAGGAATTGCTTACAGGGAATCTTATCCCTGTACGGCTCGCAGATAGGTGCAGCTTGCTTTACTGCAGAGTTAGAAGGCTGTAGGGGTTTAGTTCTGTGGGGTTTGTTGCTGGTATGCTGCTCCCTTTTCCCTGTGGGAAGGGAAGTGGTGGTTTTCTGTGCTTCTGTATGCGCTGTGTTTCTTCACCTATCACCTGCAGGTTGTTTCTCAGATTGAGTTGTTCCTCCTCTCTGAGACTCAGGAGATTTCCAGAGAATCCTCACTTCTGTGCTGGGCTTTTTTATACCAGCGGATAAATGCATTCCTGAGGTCTGTACTGTAAATCTGATGGCAGCAGATGGTGTTATATTGGCAGAGATTAAAATTATCAGTGAATAACATTAGCCTCTAAGTGTTTGAAATTTCCTTTGTATTTTTAACTTGAAGCAGATAAAGCATGCCATTAAGTGCTCTCGTTGGCTGCTAGTATGTAGGTTGCTCCAAAAATAATGCCTCCTATTTATTTCCATGGAGACTGCAACAGATACAAAGAGCACAATAACACCGATAGAACAAATTCTCAGTTACAAAACACTGTTTTTCAGCTTAGTCACCACCATTAGCTATGTGTTTTCATCAGCAGTGCTCGTAACAATCTACACCAGCGGAGGTGACCCGCTGTCACTGTTGTCACTGCTGAAGCACACCAACGCTGCCTCACTGCACTCACATCCACTGGTTGGTTCTCGTAAACATTTAGCAAGCGTCAGTGGATGTCAATGGGTATGTTGTTATTCTGCATGGAGAAATTCAGTGGCACCTCTTTGCTCCATCTACCCTTCCATGCCAGACACCGTTCTGTCACACTGCCCCTCTGCTGCCATGTGTTCCACAGCAACAACGTGGAATGGGATATTGGCGGGAAGGTTCTACCTCTGCTGCCAGCCCACCAACATCTCTGCCTCTGAGGCTGTGGGATAGCACCATAAAATAGGAGGCATTACTTTCAGAGCAGCCTTTATAAGTGCCGTAGCTCTAAGAATTGTTCTCCCATTTCTCAGAGGTGCTGCTGCTGTGTGCCAGCAGCAGACAAAGCATTACAGCTGTTGAAGCTCTTTGATTAAAACTCCTAGGGAACAGCAGTCTGTCTGCTCCACACAGTCCCCGCTCACAGAGCACAGAGAACAGCTCGCTGTGGCAGCGCTTGTTCACGTCCAGGCCTTTGGGGACTGTGAGTGTGGCAGATGTGCTTGCACTCAGAGCTGTCCTTTCCCCTTTTAAAATGCAGCCTGTGTGTTCCTGTCTGCATTTGGTGTGTTCTGTCCTTTGGATGGCTTAATCGAGAAGGAGGCTGGAACCGGGGATCTGTTTAAACACGACACTGCTGTCACCAGGCCGCTGCTGTCAGCACAGGCAAGCTGAAACGTGTGCTGAAAACCTGGTGTGAGCATGGCTTTGCATCTCGCTAATCCTTTATGGAGTGAATTGATTATTCTTTAATTGCTTTTAATTTTTATGTGCCTCAGCTTCATTAAAAGCATGCATCCTTGTGTTAAGCCATCCACTGATGCTCTCTGTGTTCTCTTAACAGAGAGCACCCAGGCCTGGGCAGTGCTGAGTCCCGTGGTGCTGTGCCAGCAGCTCCGTGTACCTGCACAGGGCACAGCTGACCCCATGCCTGGCTGCAGGCAGGATGAGCCCGATCGCTTTCTCCTGGCGTTACGCTTGGTGGAGTTCCTGATTCGCTCCTTCAGGCGGTCGGTCAGAAGGAGTTATCTGGCTCCTTCTTTAAACTGAACTGATAAGCTCCCCCTTCTACCCCCCCTGAGTATAAGTGGAAGAAAAGCCTCAAGGGAGAGCGTTTGAATAGAGTATGGAAAAGGATATTGATAATTGTGTGTGTGGATTAGTGCAGAAAAGTGCTGTGCTCCAGGGATCTGCTTAGTGCCGTGGTGTGTCGGATGATGGAGATTTTAATCACGTTGTTTTGCAATAGTGAGGCTTTGATTATGCTACTGATTAAAATAAACTTTTTGGATTTGTTTGTGTGCGGATGACCTCATCTGCCATTTAAATGGTTATGACAAGTAAAAGGAAAATGTCCTGAGCCTTAATCCTGATTATGAAGATGCTGCCCTGCTGGTGGCAGTGGGTCTGCATGCTCAGATGCACTCGTGGTCTTTTGTTCCAACATTGCGTTTGTAGATACGCCGTATTTTGATCATATACCCTCTGACATTTAATCTCTTTCATTTTTAAATGAACACCAAACAGTGCACACAACCTGAAAACATCCCCGGCCTTCTGCAACACAGAAGATGTTGCAAAGGATTGATAACAATAATAGAAATGGAGGGATTTTCCCTGCTGGTTTGCAAACACGAAGTCAGTTCCCATCTTCTTCCAAGGGTTGTGTTGATGTTAGTTTCTCTTTCCTGATCTCACTACACTAATGTGAGAGGGGCACCAACCCACATAGACGTGAGGAGGATGGGACGACGTGTGGAAAGGCTGGGGTGTGCAGAGCCTTGTTTGCAGGCGCTACTCGAGGAAGCTGGTGCAGGGCATGTCCCCAGCCAGGCTGTGCTGTGCTGGCATTGTTCTCACCCAGCCTGAGCCATATGGGATGTGTTCACCCGGTGCATGTACACAGCTCTATGAGCTGTGAGGAGCGCGTGTCTCCTGCTTGGGTGGGAGAAGTTGGCAGCAGGGCGGGCTGGCAGCCCCTCTGCCCTCCTGCAGACATGGGGCTACCTGCTCCAGGGTTTATCTCCAATTTCAGACCCCAGGCTATCACTGGGATATTACAAGTGAGCGCTGTGCTCTGGAGGAAGCTCTGCTAGAAACATTGGTACTGCTGGGGCTGAGGTGAGCCCTATGGGTATAATTTTAACCTATCCACGGGGATTTGTAGGCTTTTGGGGGGGTCTGTTTATGTGCTGATGCTGCCTCATTCCTCTGTGAGGGTAGGAGAGTTTGTTTCTGTCCTGGCAAACAAAGTACTATTGTTTCCTCTCCCCCCAGTTCTGTTGGTTTTGTATTTATCCCTGTGCACACTGGAGGCTGTGTAAACCTCTCCAGAGGTGCAGATTTATGGATCCTCTTCCAATGCCTTTTCAGGAAGAATCTCTGAAATAATGAGAGTGCCAAGACCAGTTTCGCATGCATACCTATACTTGTTTGGTTTTTTTCGTGATTTTTAACTTTAATTCTATTTTTAGGACAATGTTACCTATAGTGGAGTAGTTCAGGGTCCTTTCAGCTCCTGCCTCTTGTGTGTGTTTATTCACTGAGTGTCTCAGGAGGCAAATAACTGCTTGGAGATAGCCCATAAGTAAAGCGTGAGCTTTTTCACTGTCCACCTTAAGCCTTTTCATTAATATATTGTCTTCATAAAGGCATAATGGTCTTGTGAGCTCTTCCAGACGCTGCAGTGATTTTTGCACTGAGAGCTTTTGTCCTGAAGAATTATTCTGTTGGACTTACTCAGCTGCTAATCAAAAATGAGATTAATTAACATCTGTGCTTTTGACAGAAAATTCCTCTTTAGCTAGCTGGTCTTTTTCTTTTCTTTCTTTTCTTTATGGTCTAAGTAACTGGAACTATTATATTTCCTACACATGTAAGAAGCACTTTTGCTGATTGCATTGTCTGTTGAAATAATAATGACTTTAAAAGACAGGAGCTAAAAAGATGTCTTTCTTTTTCATGAATGTAATACATTTCTGCAGGTGAGCTGATACCAAAGCTAGTACAAAGTGAGCGTTGGAGGATTATGCCAGTGGCCATTTGAACAAGTTGCATGACCTCCCCCTCAGTTAGCACTGCTGCAGCAGGGAAGTAGCAGCAGAGCAAAGCCTGGGTGCAGCTGTGCCCTGTTCATCCCACCTGTCTCTCTTGGCCTGGTCTCCCATCCCATATACACAGCACATTTCCTCTCTTCCCTTTCTCTGCCAGCCCTGTTTTGCTCAGGGTTGCTTCTCCATCCTTCCAAGTAATTTTTGCTGTGGCAGTAGCTGTGTGAGAAGGCCTGTTTCCATTGCAGGACCAGCAGGAGCTGACCAGGTGCAGGAACACCTCCTGTTGCAGAGAACCAGGCAGATGTGGTTTGTGCAGGAGTTGAAACCTCTGTCAGCATCCATCAGGTCCACCGAACTTGCTAATTTTTACAATAGTTGCTTCTGTTGAGCAGTGAATATTCATCTGTCGAGTTAGGCATTTCCAGTCATGTGATCACAAATTTCCCAGAGTGGGAGATCTGCTATCAAACTACCCTGTGATGTTAGCAGCGGTGAAGCTGCAGATGGGAAATGAGGCGAATTAATTTTATTTCCAGGCCCCGTTATCCCAGGATGCCATCTCGTTCTTTATGGCTGCTTCCTCAGATGTAAAATGGAGCCATTACCACCTGCCTGCTCCGTGATACCGATTTTGCAGTCTTGCAAGTCGGAGCAGGCTCTGCTCCTGATGGCTATGTGTGCTGGCAGCCGGCGCCCGGCCTTCCGTGTTGCGTCTGATGAAATTTGACTGACCTGAATTAATTAGCACATGCCAATTTGGGAGGGTAGAGAGCTGCCTGCTTTTGTAACGCTGGTTTGCTGCCATCACATCTGCAAAACATCCACACTTAGCTTTTGCCTCTGCTCTGCTCCGTGCTGTGCTACCTGATGGTGATGCTTGAAAATCCCAGCTGCTTTTGCATGGGCACGTCTGGGTAGATTTGGACAACTGAGTCTTGCAGAGGTGTGAAAACAGGCCCACCTTCTCAGTGAAGAATCTTTTCCTAATTCTTAACCTGACCCCCGCCTGATCAGTGCTCAGTGCCGCTGCTCAGTGCCATTCCCTTGTGAGGAGCTGTGGGTCACCACGAGGCCTTTTCTCTGAGCTGAACAAACCAAGTGCCCTCACCAACTCCTTGTGCACCTTGCCCTCTAGACTGCTCCTCATCCATATTGCCCATTTTTAAGAAGCTGGAGCGCCAGCATTTCCTGGTGGCTTTGGGAGCTGGTGCTGTTCTGGTCCCACAGGGCCTGGATGGGGACCATGGAGAACAGAACTCTTTTGTTTTAGCAATGCTGCTTATTTTTGCGTTGTCATTAATAAACACGTGTGGCACTCCAAATTACACTCTGTGTAAATATACACGTATATAAGAGATTAGTTCATTTTATTACGCTGTCATAAAGGCAATAATACTGATGCTTGACCCAAATTACCATTGGCACAATGCTTATTGTGCTGCATTTAGCAAATACGTGCTTTTTGCATCGTGTTGCAGTGATGCAGAGTATGTATGTCACCATATAGGATCTTATGTTCGTACCTAACTCCTGTTCCTTCTCAAAAGACCCTCATCTAATGCTTGTTAGAGCACATCGCTGCAGATCTGTCACAGCTGTCAGGCAGTGTAAATCTCAGCATGTGCAGAAGGTGGCCTGTAGCAGGAAGAATCACATTCCAAAAACTGCTCTGCTGCACAGACCGGAGCCATGTGCATCCTGCACCAGATGCCTTTTAAAGACACACACATGTAATCTGTTTGACTGCATATCTACTGTAGGGGAGCACTGCACCTTGCACTGCTATGGATGCAGCTACTGAGCTTTAGAGCCTTAGTTCTTTTGCTTTTATAATGCCTGTGAGAAGATTAGCAGCATATTTCTTAGATAATGGGGAACTATTGCTTTTGACATGAAATTTGTCTCACGTGGCACAGAGACGGATGTTAAAAGTCAACTACAATAGGTAAAACCATGGTTTGAAAATTATTAGTGTATTTATAAAACATGCTGGCCACCTTTAATAAGATAGTTTATCAAAGTGCATTCTCTATTTTAATCTGCATTATTAAACAAAGAATCATTGGCTAGAATTTAGGCCTCCATTTGCTGGATTTCAAGCTGCTTGACTCTAAGTGGTGGATGTTAATGCCAAGTTGATTTTTTTAGGGTTTTTTTTTTTTTTCCCTTAGAGAGAAATGTATTTAATCAGTCATTAATTCATGAGAACTTTAAACATTCATTAATTCTCTTTGCCTCTTGATTTATCATCTTGGCTGCCTGGCTGAGCTGCTGATCCTCGCCTGCATGTTCCCATTGCCACCAGGTTACAGGGGCTCGTGCACCAAACAAGTGTTAAGTTAGCATTGTAGCTATTGGATATCTCCACGTTCACTTTGTATGGTTGCTGCTGCAGTGAGGCCGGGCATAATTTTAGCAGTGTTTTCTGGTACTGTTAAGGTGACTTAGCAGAAATGTGTTTGTGAAGTTGCTTGTGGGTTGGGTTTTTATGCAGGAAAAGTCTGAAACTCCTTAAAGTTCAGGCTGCGATATATAGGTCATGCTGCCATCAGTAAAAACAATAGAATCTGCTAAAAATATGCAGCCAAGTAGAAGGCTAAATTCTAAATCATCCTCCACTCAGGGGACGTGTATATTTTTAGAGTAAAGGAATAAGTCGCTTGGGGGAAACCTCCCTTCCCTGCATTCCTTACTGCAAACAGACCCATGGCCTCCGAGGGCATCGTACTGCTAATCCCATGTAACGTGTGATGGAACCATTGAAGAGTGTTACAGAGCTCTGCCCTGCTTTTCTCCCAGACAGGGACGGCAGTGGTGGTAGCGTTGGAAATGGGAGGCAGATCCTCTCTGTGGCTGGTGAGGAAGAGGCGCAGTCCGTGACGTTCCTCCACAGTTGTAACACAGCTGTGCCTTTTGTAATTTAAGTTGATTTTGCTGTAGGATTTCACACAGTTCAGCACTCTGTCTATCCAGAAACATGCGTGGCAGCCCCTGGAAAATGTAAAACCTTACATATGTCTTGCAAGGGAAAGAAATCATTTCATTTTCTCCCTTCTGGGGCCTTGTGGGACTTTGCAAGATCACACCTGCCTTCCTCAGCTGCCTCTGCAGTTGGATTGCTTCATCTGTGGGGTGCTGGTGAGCTACTCCCCTCAATTTTAATTCAAGTGTAATGGTTGAGAATGTGTGTGGTGTTTTGTGCTGTTCCTACATGCAGTACCTGAAGTTTTTGTGTTTTAAAAAGAGGTGGATTTAAAAGCAGCTGAAACAAATGGATAAAAGCATAGTTCCGAAATGATAGGACTGAGAATAATTGAATAGGTTTATATGTATGGGTGGGGAAGAGTGAAGTGTAAAGTGATTTCTCTGTCCTTTCACGTGCCTACCTTCATTTGCTTCGTGTGTGGATGAGGTAAATATTTCAGGGAGTTAATGGTGGACTCCATTGTAGTACAGTTGTTTTTGAATGCTGTCAGAATTCTGTCAAGTTCAGCTATCAGTGATAAAACATTTTGTATGTACCGAGAATACATTGAACGGTGCACTTAATGTATACCATTATATGCTGTAGCTTTTAAGAACAAAAAGCATATATATATATAGGTATTTAATATATATATTTAGATAAACAGCATGTCTTGATTTGCAGTTCACTTCTAAACTTGGCTCAAAGGTATGACTTGAAAATAATCCAGTTTAGTTGCCCGTAAGTGATGTTAATTGTGCTCTAGGAGCTTTGATGTGTATCGTGCCTTGTCCTTCCAGCCCTGCATCCTCTCTGCTGTCGCGTGTGATTTGGGCTGTCTGTGTTTAGGGCAGAAACACTGGGCATGAGGTGTTCCTCATGGTGCGTAGGGATGGGATGAGGGAGGCCACACCTCACCCGATGCAGTCACCTGTGCTGGCAGGCAGCATGGAGCCTGGGACCTCTTTCTTTCATCCCCCCACTTCTCAAGCTGATTAACTGCCCACAGAGTAGTGCTGTTTTAATGATAGAGACTTTAATATTTCAGTAATTATACTGTGCCTTTGCTTTGCTAGCATCGTTAGCACCTCTGCAGAGCAATCCTGGCCCCAAGCAGGCTCACAGCAGTGAGCAGGAGAGCCAGTTGTGTGGGGTTTGTTGGTGCTTTTGGCAGAATGTGTGGAGGGGGAAAGAGTGAGTACATATGAGCATCCCTTCCTGGAGATAAGTATTTTGAGGGAAATTTGGGTTACAAAGTCATCGTAACACGAGGAGGAAAAGTTAGCTTTGTGCTGCCTGGTCAAGTCTGGGCTTCTGGGACATTTCATCTTCTGCAGACTCATGCATCCATTTCTCCTGTCCCTCCCTATTCCAGAGAACAGCCCATCTTCACCACCAGAGCCCATGTCTTCCAAATTGACCCCAGCACGAAGAAGAACTGGGTTCCCGCAAGCAAGCAGGCTGTAACTGTTTCCTACTTCTATGACAGCACGAGAAACAGCTATCGGATTATCAGTGTGGATGGAGCCAAGGTAGGAGGCTGATGGTATCCCGGTGTGTTTGCTGTGTGGAGAACATCATGGCTGTCAGCCCTGGCTGGCAGTAGATGTAGATGAGCTGCATTAAACACATAAGTTGATAAATACGTGCTTTTTCTATTTGTAATCCACTGTGGACACTCGTAGTGACAATTGAAAAGACAGCAACTTAAAAGTGATTTTTCCTAAATGAATTGACCCAGACAAGATTTTATCTCCGATTAGTCTGACTTCGTGGTCTTAATGTGCCAGGGGCTTCAGCTGCCAGCACTGAGTCTGCAGCGCAGTGCTTAAGCCCACCTCCTGTGCTAGGTAGATAACACTGAGGTCTCTGTGGTGAAAAAACATTCTTTTTAAGGGGAACAAGGGGACAGATATGTGCAGACTCGGGCTTTTGATTTAAATGCCAAGTACATATTCCATTTTGCATGGTTGAAATGTTTACAGGTTAGCACTTAATTTTCTACAGCTTTTCTGCTGGAGTTCATCAGCGTTGAGTGACAAATTAGGCATGAAGATGTTTTCCCCACACACGGGCTTTTTTTTCCCCCCTGACTTTGTTTTACATCCCCAAACAGTGTTTTGAAGGATTTCCTGCAAGCATCTTCATCACTTGAATTGAAGATGTTCCTCAGACAACTGCTGTAATACCTTTAGTACCTTCTTTTTCCAGCTTGTCCCCCCCAGATTAACTTGTGAGGTGGCTGCTTTTCCCTGGCAGTCTACAGAAGTGTAAGTTAAAACATTCCAATCCTGCACAAAAACCATTGGTTACTTTTTGCAGTACAAAAGGTAGAGTAAGAAGACAAATTTACAGCCTGTTTACCCATGTTCCTGCTCAGATGAGGGTGTTGAAATATTACTATCCTGGGAGAGAGCTACCTCAGAAATCATCCCTTAATAATCCGTTTATATTTGTCACTCTTATTTAAAATGTTTGTTTTCCCAAACACCCTCTGTGCTGCATTTGGTTATATAGGGGCTTATAAATCAGCCAAAGCACCTGTTTAAATTGATGGTGATGTTCACTGACATCAATGGAGCACTAATGCATGGCCATCGTTACGCTGTTCCTGTTGGTATGCTCACCTCCAGGCTCCAGCAGCTGGGCTGGTGCCACGTCCTGTGGCCTGTGTGGTTTGTGGGTGTGCACACATGCGTTATGAGCGATTAATGAAGAGCCAGTAATTACTGTGCGTGTCAGGGGGAAGCCACGTGCCTGCGGCCGGAGCATCCTGCCCAGGGCTGCAAACTGGATGGGTGTCAGAACCCTCTCACCTATCCAAAAGGCACTATCCAGGAGGAAACAGCCCTCTGTTTGAGCGTGGCCTAGAATAGGGCAAGCTTTCCTCCATTAGAATTTTCCCCTGGGGCTTCCTGAGCAAGGATCAATTGCTCATCACATGAATTATTCCTCTTGTATCGAACCCATGCTGATTAAGGAGCAGGCTGAGAAGAAACGCTGCCTGCACGCTCGCCTCTGGAGAGTCCCATTTCCCAGCCTGTCCGTTTAAGAGTGCTGATGTGGAAAAAGAAGGGTGTTTGTACGCAGCTAATGATGAAAGTTCCTCTTCTCCCTCACACAACTACTGCTTAGCATTGTGACCTACTTTCCTCGCCCAAAGTGAAGCCCAGTAGGTTTGTGAGGAAGAGTGAAGGCAGCATAGGTTGGCTCTGTCTTGCTTACATGTCACTTATTAGAATAGTCTTCGTGTATTGGCAAGTATCAGGCAGATTAGCATTGCTGCAGGCAAAATTATCCCTCTTTTAATGACAGAAAGCTGAAGCTCAAGGGAAAGAAGTGATTGGGCCTAGAGGGAAGGTGGGGATGAAGGACACGCATCTCCAACAGCTCACCATCCTTGGATACAAAGTGCCTGTTCTAGCAGTTTTAGACAAACGTGATGCACACTGACTTGCAGGGAAATGTCATTTACATCCAGAATGCAGAATGGCACAGGGCTGCTGAAGCCTGCTGGCCTTGCTGCCATGCAGAATGCAAGGCAGGCTGCACAGCCAGACCTGAGCAAGCTGAGTGCCCCTCGGAGGCCGTGCCCAGTGCAAACCACTTCAATTTCTCTCTATTTCCAAGCCTAGAAGAGAACAGGTTTTATAATCCCTACGTCTTGTACACAAAAACAGGTGCTGTGGACAGTAGAAAACAATTTATAGCAAAAGAATTCACAGATACCATAAACGCTTGCACTCAATGATGTTAACTGAGATACCGTTGCCAAACAAAAGAATAGATTAGCCTATCTTTTAATTGCATTATAATTGACTTGTACGTTGTCTAGAAAACAGTTTCATCATGATGTTTTAAGAAGTTTCTTGCCAGAGGCTGTTTAAACTGCAGCATAATGAATGCTGAAGGAAATGGTACAGTAAAATGCAAGAGCACACACCGATACGGAGTTAATGAGGCAGCCAAGAGAGTTTGCTGTATGAAAGTCCCCAGCCTTGTGGGGAAAAGCCAAACCTGTTGAAAAACGACAAAATACAGCGATGATGCAGGGAGGGCATGGACTCAGAAGTGTCTGGTTGCTGTGTAGTGTGGGGGAAGCCGCATGCAAGGCTTCTCATTAAAAATGACCTACATTATGCTGCAATTTAGAGGCAGAAAGGAGGTTGGAAAGTATGCAAATTGCTCACACTGGCATCTTCCAGCATCTGCTGGAATAATGCATGGTGGTGCCCCTATTGGTGGGTTTGTTTTCACTTGTTTTGAATTGGAAATATGTATTATCCAGGCAATATAGACGAGGGAGAGGATACGGAACTTGTTTCCGTATAGAATATGAGAAAGAAATATAATCCTTGTTGGCCCTCAGAAGCAAACTTCTGTCCCCATTTTCAAATGTTCTGATGTTACATGCCTACAAAACCTGTGATTGTGACAGTATCCTTTTCATCTCTAGAGAAATAAGTTGTTAACAAAGAACATAAAGCTGTCTTAAAAATTAATAACCAGCAATAAACTCTGTAGGGGGCATTTTGAGGCTGCTGGAGCCAAGTAAACCGGTGCAGTGAGAGCCGCCTCAGATGGCAGTCTGAAACTGTTTGTGGGATCTTTAATCAGGTGATTATGAAAAAAATAAAATAAAATTGGAGTTGAAGACTAATGGATTCCAAGAGTAGTTTTGGTAAATGTGTGATAGGGAAAGAGGGGCCTTGTGTTTCAGAGAAAATAGATGTTGACTGACGCTCGTTCCCATTTGCTAGATGGTTTAAAAGAGTTTACTACCTAACAATTGCCTTGAAGATGGAAGATAGTGAGTTGGGCATAATTTTGCTAAAGTGTTGAAGAGAGAACAAGAAAAATTACTGAGCTAGAAAAGCAAAGTAAGTAGGTCTGTTTCTTGAAGTAAATTGCAATTATTAAGAATAAGAGTATGGGCCTAATTTTGCCGATCAGTATTCACATACTGTTCCCCCAAAGTGAATCCAGTTTGTAATACAGTATGACAAAGCTGTTTACTTAAGTGTTCTGTCTTCTGGTTGTTACAATACCCTCACACAAAGGCCTATTAGGGTGTGTTGTACCAGGAAGGTGTGGCGTGATTTGGAGGGCAGAATCAGAGCCGCAGCAGCACTTGGCAGCAGATATTTGGGGCAGTAGGAATGGATGATGTGTAAGTCTGCTAATATTTGGTGTATTTCTGGCTTTCTCAGTTCCTGTACCAGTCCTAATTGCTACCCACCTCTTCATGGCAACGCTTTTTCTGTTCCTGTGAATGGAAGCAGGGCAACTTCTGCACATTTATAGGCAATTCTGGGTTCTACCGGTTCTGTGCTCGGAGATGCAAAACAAATTATTTTGTTTGCCCGTGGAAATGAAATTATTTTAAGTCATAGCTGTTAAAAATACTCTAGGGTACTTTGCCAAAAGGTGACTCTTAGATTAGAGGAGCTTCCCTTCACAGGAAAAGAAATTGCTGGGTATGATAGCAGAGATGAAATTCCTTCATCTGGCAAAGCTTTTTTGTTGTTGTCCTTTTTCTTTCATTGACATAATTTCAGCCATTAAACCAATACCAACTCTTGCTCAGGAAAAACCTACCAAGTAATTTAAGTATTACAAACTTGGAACTGAATTGAACAAAGGCTTCCAGCTATGTGTGCATTGCAACGGCTCTGCACTGCTGTGGCATCTTTTAACTGTGCCTCTAAGACCTTGTGGATGTGACTTGTGATGGAGAGGGATCAGAACAACCACGGCACCTCTTCTTGTCACATTCAGAGCAGATGTGCTCCTCCGTGGCAGGGCGAGTGTGGCCCCATAGCACTTCTCTGCTGTAAGCAGATAATGGTTGTCATAATTTCATAGTGAAATGATAGGAGGATGTTTTACTGCCTTGGGTAGAAAAGATAATGGGAGGGAAAAGAACAATGAAAGTGACCTTAGGAAGTGAAGTGTTGTCTTTTCTTCTTTCAATGAGTGTAGAGAAATCCTTAATAAAGCGCAGCAATTTTTCAAAGGTGTGGGTGAGCAAATATGTGTTTTGTCAAGGAGACAGAGGTTCCTTTATTTCCCATTTGACCTGCCCTACTTTTAGTGCTGTGACCGCCTTTGAGCTGTGCCGTGTGCTGTCCGGGGCCAGGCGGGCTGCCCGGTGCCTGGTGCTCCTCTCCTTGTGTGTTGCTGTGCTGGCAGAAGCACTGCCGTTCCCAGAGAGACCCTGCTGGTAACATCTGGTTAATTTAGCAGAAAATACTTATTCCAGCTTCACAAGACTTTTTTCACCGCAGAGTAACTGAGATGGAGATTTCTTTTTTTTTTCCCCCCCCAAGACTTTTCCTGTTGTGTTCTTCGTGCCCTTCATCCCATTTCTTCCAGGGTTCTTGTTGTCCCAGAAGGACTGTCCACCATAAAATGGAGGGGAACGAGCCTAGTGTTACTTATGCTTCTGTAACTGAAAGCCAACGAGAAAAGGCCCTTTCAACCAAAAGACAGCATGTGACACTGCTGTGTAACAAGCCCCAAAAGTGTCCCAGCTCCAAAGGGAAGGCAGCAGGGATGGACAGGCCTTGAGCTCTCGGGATCCAAGTGAGGCAGAAACCTTCCTATGCCAATAGATCGTCATTACTGAACTAGCTCGCTGCTATAATACAGAAGAATGAGTGTATGTGATGGCTTTCATCTTCTCTTTACCCCTATCATGGTATGTTAAGTATTTCATGAACTGTTGGAACCAACTTCAACGTGATTATTAGCATTGGAGATTATACTGGAGCCATAACAGAGTAATTCCAACAAATGGAACTAATTAACCCCCCACATCAAAAGAGCATCTTTCGAAATATGAAAACACAGCATAAAATATAATTTTAATGCACAATCCTGTTTTCCAGTGTGCTTATTTTATTTATATGTATAACAGACATCTCACTGTTTTTATGCTAGCGTGATGACTAGTGAGTAAAAACATTAGTTGTGGCTTTATAATCTTTAAATATGGAAAATATAATGTAGACAAGTACTTTGCCACTGAGACAGACCAACTACCAACCTGTGTGTAGATGTTAAACTTTTGCAAATCTGTATTAGAACCTTTAGAATGATTTGATGCCATTCTATCTACTGCAGTGGGGCTTCTCCCACTTCAGACTTTGGAGTAGAAGTTGGAGGTGGGTGCTCATCTACCGGGCAGGTTATAGCACCAACAGTGCTGCATGAAGTGCTTTGGAATTGATGCTAAAAGGGTCTCTGACTGCTTCTCGTTGCCCCTTTTGGGCTTGTTGCTGTAAGTAATGAGGCTGGATGGGGCTGCTCTCTGAGAGGCAGCTGCTCTGTTTGTAGTGATGCTCTCCTTGGTTATGTGTGATGAGCAGATTAGGAGCAGGGGAACATCTGTCCTGCCCTGGGTCATAACTCACCAGGCTCACCCAAGCTGTGGTTTCTCATTCAGTGAAACTAATTAATACTTTTCCATCCTGGTTTTAACTTCTGTTTCGCAGTTCCGTTTAAGGATGTAGCGGAGTTGTGGTGAGCACAGCTTCTCGATTTGTGACGTCACTCTGAAGGGCTCCAGGAGGGACTCTCAATTTCAGAGAATCTTTCCACCATATAGGAGATGCAACTCATTCAGCCTGTGGAGTAGCACAGAGAAGTGTGACTTTTGGGGTGATACCAGGAAAATGCCTCTGATAATCTGTCAGGCAGTCAGCTGACAGATAAAGCTGGACAGATGCACATAGAAAATACAATACACATTTTAAAGATAAATAGTTGCTGAGATGTGCAATGCGATGCAATGCACTGAGGTGTGCAATGGATCCTTCTGCTGCAGAATCCCAGGCTTCATATTCTTCTCAAAGAAGTTTTGAAAAAACAGTGAATGAAATTAAGGGAAAATGGCAGTCCCCAATGATCTTTAAATATTCATGTTATCTGTGTTTGTGGTGTACTCGCGGTTTTGTTTCCCTCTAGACATTAAAATAACTTGAGACTATTTTCTTTGAAGTTTGGTGGTGAGGAAGAGCAGCATAAAGGAGATGCAGAGCTGCCAGCCAAGCGTGGGACTGCCTGCATGCATCATCCTTTATTTGCTGAAGGTGGTATCACGTATCCAGAAATTCAGGCGGAGGGGAGGTGCGGGGTCTCATAATTGGGAAGGTGATATGTAGCCTGGAGTTGTGTCTGCAGAAGTTTCCAGCCGTTGCTGATGCTGGTTGAGGTGGTAGAGCAGGTAACGTGGAGTGCACCTCTGCAAGTGGGGCCCTGAGTGTTCAGGGGGGAAAAACTGCAGGTATTTCTGCATTGCCAATAGCGGTGGAGATGAGCTGGGAATGGAGGGAAACATTAAAAATGTTTGTGCAAACAAGACCCAGGGCTGTAAGTGAAAGAGAGCTTGTCAAATGCTGGGAAATGGAGCAAAGTAAATACCAGGAAATGTGGTGGGTCCCTCGAGACTGCATCAGCCAGAAGTCCCGAGCATCTGCTGAGGATGGGATTTGGGTAAAGCTGTACAGTTTGCATCACTGAAGTGTTTCTATATTAATCTCTTTCCAAGTTATTACACTTGAAATGTGAAAAATCCTTTGCTTTGGATTGTTTCTGGAAGGAGGCCTTCCGGAAGCCAGTTAGTGAGCTCAGGAGAGCAGAAAACAAAGTGCCGGCAACCAAATCTTTGACCAAAGAATGGGAAGCGCACCTGCTGCTGTTTGATCCTGCCTGGAAGGTACAGTGCAGGTGTGTCTGCCACCAGCTCCATGGAGAGACCACACAACTGAACCAGTGCTGCAGAAATCTATTCATAAATGCAATTTATGGGGGAAAAAAAATACTTGCTAGAGGATTTCTGGTTGCACTGGCAAATATGGAACCTTCCTTCTTGGATAGGCTTTCCCTTTTTATAACCTCTCTGTAAAGTTTCTTGGTAAATCTCTGTTTCAGGTCATGGTCCTTGATCTTAACAGAGCTTTTGAAGTATCTGTAAAAAATCTGAGGGTGAAATGATCCATAGTTGTAATTAGGTGATAAAATAAAGTCAAGGTTCTTAGTATCATCATCACAGACCCAACATGGAAGGGTCTGCAGATGCTTTCCCTTCTTTCTTTGGTTTCATTAGTTAAGCAAAGCAAAACTCTTGAAGTAGGCATATTTTTACATGCCAAAAGCTTTCACGCTCGCTCACCAAAGCTCAGGGTTCATGGTGTTGCTCAGCTTGGGTACAGGCTTTGCAATGTGCTTTTTCTTTCAAGAAATTCACACAGGGGGTTGAGGGACCTAGTGCCCAGGGATGAGCTGAACACCTGTTTTATCTATTCAAGTGTTCCCCAGCTTCATCCCAGAAGGACTTTGCATGAGTTGTTGCAGAAGTGCTGTGCATCTATCAGGAATTGCAATGAACACAGCTCTGCTTAGCAGTTGGTTGACTGATTTGGAATTTTTAGTCCCTCTTGTTGGTTTTTTTAAGTTCAGCTACCAAAAGTAACGAATCATTTCTATAAGCTGTGCTTCATGGAGCTCTAAGGAATGCTTTCCCCATGAAACGGCTGCATCCATTATTTGCTCCCTTCTTCTTGCTGTCTTGGTGTCTAATACCTGGAAATCCCCATTAGAGTTGATGTATCAAACATACTAATCAAGTAATGCCAGATGGAATTTATAAATAAACTATGCTGCAGTGTGTGCTCTTAAAATTGGAGCATGGAGCATAAGTCGGTGCAGTATTTTCCTGGTTTTATTGAAAACAATCAGTACCCCAACACATTTCTTCTTCCTTCATTCTGCATTGAGGAGTTGCATTCAGTGGCACTATAGCTGTTAGAGGGAAAACCAGGAGTAGTATAAAAGACTGCCAACTACAAAATAGTAGATAATTTACAAAGCTGATTCTCTAGCCTCCATCTACCTTCATTTTCTAACAGCAAAATAAGCTAGCAGGCATCTCTGAGGATGCAGGAGGGCTGTTATTTTATGTTATCCCACAGCTACTTTGTATCTTCAGTTTGATTGGGATATTGCTTATGTGTGCTGCAGGACCTGATTGCACCTGTTGTGCTGTCTTCTAACAGTGACCTGGTCTGGGTGCTTCAGAAGATGCCAAGCAGGTTCTGCCATCTGCCAAGAGTAACATACCTGTCCTTCTTGGTTGTTCCTCATTCCAAAAGGCAGTTTTTTCCAGATTTCAGAGAGGCAGTGGTAAGCTATCTTACTGCCAACTGCTCACTGAGGTGTGTAGGCTGCCATTCAGAACAGAGGAATCTTTAAGGATAGCCACAGTCTTCTCATCCTACCCATGTCATATGGCTCACATCCCGCAGCCCTGCTCCAGGCTGTTGGCTTCTGTCTCAAACGCATCATCTGAACCTTGTCTTTAAAAGCAGTCTTGGTCATCTTTTCTTTGTTTGGCTCATTCAGTTTCTGCATCTCTAACTATACCTGCCTTCTGCTGGTGTTTTTGTGATGGGTATATGGTGGAACAACTTGGGGTTCTGGTATAAGTCCTGTCTGAGCTCTGCACAGGGCCTTCAGGCTGAAGAGAAGGAAACAAGGCTATGCTACAGCTTCAGGGGTGCAGACAGAGGTGTGCTTAAATGCTTCATGTAGGGATTCAATTATGCAAATACCACATGCTTATATGAAATCCCCCAAAGCACAAATGTGAGACAACTGTGTATTTTTTGCTGTATCTAACTGTAAGCAACGCAGCCTTCTCCCTCACCCAGTTTGTAGTCACCAGGAAGAAATGCCTTCGCTGAATTCTTCTTCATCTCTAGAAATTCAGAGATGTTATTTCTCACCTGGAAATAACACACAGGCTTATCAGGTTGTATATTTTATGAAACGTTGCATGAAATTCCTGGGTGACAATTTGTTCCAGAGCAGAGGGGCTGGAAAGCAGTGCTGTAGCTTTGCTTCAAGGAGCAGCTGCTGGTGCTGAGCGGGGTGGTGGGTGGATGTGTGTGCTGTGCCGAAAAGGAAAAGAAATTCTCGTCAGATGTCAAAGCAAAAATAGGAGACTTTAGAGATTTAGACTGGGTGGAGGAGGTGGGAAACCAGCTCTGCAGAGATGTTAATTACTTCAGGAAGAAAAAGAGCACAATGGAGTAGGTGTAGCAGGAGGTTTACTTAATAGAATTCACATCACTGTGAACCCACTTTCGTTGCATTTAGACAGGTTCACAATGAGGACTTTACAACAGAAATAGTTTATTAGAGGAAAAACAGTTATTAGTCTTTTTACTGAGGGGGAGGGCATTTTTTAACATTTTCTCTTACAGGAGGCTAAGAGCTACTTCTACCTATATGTCATGCATG
Organism: Bambusicola thoracicus; assembly: GCA_002909625.1. Lineage (NCBI taxonomy): Eukaryota > Metazoa > Chordata > Aves > Galliformes > Phasianidae > Bambusicola > Bambusicola thoracicus. The sequence continues at coordinate 984 of PPHD01008605.1, read as the reverse complement.
GCTTTGGGTTTGCTGCTTTATGGGGTTAAAAACGTACAGCTCTGGGGTTGCGGAGTGGATCTGTAGGGAAAAGAGAGATAAGTGCAACTGCAGAAACGGCCCTTATTCCCACAGAGCCATCAGTGGCAGAGTGTGAGGGTTGTGATCACTGTGGGTCCTCTTCCATGCTTGCTTTCTTAGCACTGCGTGTTACAGATGCTTCTGAAATCTGTGTCTGGGTGGCGTAGCTGCAGTCCTGGTTACCTGGCTGACCTGGCAGCTGTCCCTGCCCATTGCTGCAACCCCCCCCATTGCACACAAGTGATGGAGCAGAGCAGGAAGAAAGGCAGAATGGAGGCATTCAGTGTTCTTTTTGGCATATTTATGGTGCTCTCAGTCTGCTCAGCCTGTCCCAGGTGAAGCGCTGCCTGTGTGGGAGATACAGCAGATAAGGCAAAGTTCATACATGTGTAGATGCTGCTTATAGTTTTCCCAGGCTTTTTTTTCTTTCTTTCTTTCTTTCTGAAAGACCTTCTACAAAGTCTTAGTAGAAAGGGTGGGGAGAAAGATTTCTACTGGCCCTGATTTGTTAGACAGCTGTAACTAATTCTCCTACATTACAAGGTCACTGTTTTGGCCAAGAGCTGTTCGTTTTTTCATCCCAGTCTCTTACTGTGAGTCTGTCTTTGTGCTACTCTTGATCCCATTTGGAAGGTGTGCTCAGGAAGGGGCTCCCTTTTTACCTTTTGCTGGCTCTGTCATGGCTAATGGCGTGGGTGTGCGGGTGTGTGCTGTCTTTGTAGGCTGGAGCAGAGATAATCTGATGTTGTGGGGTCACAGGTGAGTGGTTCATTTCTGCACTGTTTTCTTTAGAAGGCGGTGAAGAGCTCTAAGCTCCGCACCGAGGTCAGCCCCTCTCTCACGGTGTCATTTCACTCATGTAAATACACAGTTTCTGTTTTCTTACACCGGTGATTTATTGATGAAAAGACATTACGTTTCAGT
>PPHD01008604.1:3818-21577 GCA_002909625.1 Bambusicola thoracicus | reverse complement strand
GCCAGGCTGGATGTGACTCTGAGCAGCCTGGTCTGGTGGTTGGTAACCCTGCACATAGCAGGGGGGTTGAAACTACATGATCTTTGAGATCCCTTTCAATCCAGGCCATTCTATGATTCTGTGATTCTATTCTATGACTGTGGGTGGCAATGATGAGGGGATGACACCCAGGTAGCTGAGTTTGGACATGCCACCAGGGTGGAGGGCACCAATGAGCAACACAGCTCAGAAACACAGTATGAAGGAAAGGGCAGGGCTGTGCAGAGCTTCAAAGTGAGTATAAGGCAAATCCAGCAGAGAGATGTCAAGGGAGGATGGTAAGTGCTGAGGCAACCAGCAAGGTGAGCTTTGCTGGAGCACCTTAGTCAGGCTGGAAGGGGCAATGTGCAAACTGCAGGGAAGTCAGTGCAGGGACAGCATGGTCCTGGGTAAGTGTGCAGCTCTGGAGCATGCATCACCTGATTGCTGAAGGAAGTGACTGATGTCTGTTTTCCAATAGCATTCCCTGAAAGTTAGCGTGCAGTTATAACAGATACACTTCTGTGCTTCAATATGTTTTCAATTGTTTATATCTGTGTGAAATGAGCGTTCAAAATCCTGAGTGGCTGCGTAACCAAGAGCTGGGCAGACCAAAACACTTCCCAAAATACCAACAAAGTAGCTGTAAATCTCAATATGAAAATGCCCTGCTCCAAAATGAGCACAATATTTAATCTTAATTTTTCTTCAGGACACACATCATTAACTGCTAATCAACTCAAGCCTCAGAAATCCCTGAGCAGTCCTCTCAGCTTTCAAAAATGCAGTCAAGAAGCAAAGGACTTTTTATCCTGCCCTTGGTAATGGTAACAGGTCCCAGAGGTGTCCAGGTGCAGACGACATCACTGCTGCACACCAAACCATGCTGCACTGGCTATGCTGTGCCTGTGTTTTATAGGGCTTCCACAAAGCCCTCCAGGTTGACAAACAGAACTGCTCTGCAGCGCATGGTGTTACACGTACCTTGGCTGTGGATTAGGCAGGGCTGGGAAGCTGAGCCAAGAGCTCTCTCACTCCCATGAAGCCTCGGCAGGCTGATGCAGGCTCGGTGGGGGCAGAGCCCTGCACGGCTGCTCCGGCTGGGTGGGAGGCTGGTGGGGGCTTGCTTTGCAGGGCAAGCTCAGCCCTGGCATCAGGCACAGAGCAGATCCCTGCTGCAGGAAGGTTTCATTTCCCTGTTGGAAACCAACCTGGGGATGATCGTCCTTTGTGTGCAAAGACTGAGCTCACGCACACCCACTGCAGTGCCCAAATTGGTGAGGGAGGGACTGCTATTTAATTAGCCTGGCAGGATGTGCCATGCATTTTCACAGGGTGAGAGAATGCTGCTTTGTTAAAAAGCATGCTTGCAGGTGCTAACAAGAGTAATTGGTGGATTCCAACCAGCATGTTTCTCCTAGAGAATTTCTTCCTTGATTCTTGAAGTCTCTTGTTTCTGTGTATGGGCAAGGCATGCCCCTGCTGTATTAATTCTGCAGGCTTTTTCCTCAGAATCTCTTCCCAGCTTTCTTGTTTGTTGGGGTACTTGTACAGCATGAACACACATCAGAAAGCAGGCTGACTTCATTTGAGTAATAGCAGCTCATGTGGTGTCCTAGCAGCTCATGTGTGCCTGAGACCTTGGCCATTTCCTTCCTCTTCATCTTCCTCCTCCTGCCTTTTCTCCCCCTCCTTTGCATTCTCCAGCTGATATTTCAGGAAGCTGCTGATAAAAGCGCTGGCATGGGAGTCAAAATACGTCAGAGGCTACTCCACCAGGTTCAAGAAGCCCCGGGCTGTGTGGGAGATAGGCACAGGATTAGATAGGCAGGAAAGGTGCATAAGGGGGCACTCGTGCTGGCCAAGAGGAACTCCCCCTTTCCCCCAAGCAAGCTTGGAGGCCTAGACTTCACACTGTTCCCATGTTAATAAATCCTTCCTAGTGGTCTCAGTGGCCCAGACAGCATCTGGATCTGAGCTGGCACACCTGTGTGCCACCATATGGATAACTAACATAGGTCTCTATGACCTCAAACGTTGCTGTGCCAAACTGATATCTGATGTGGGTGTGACTTCCCACCCTCTGCCCATCATTCTGCTCTTGGCAGGGTCTCCCATGCCCCATCTCCCGTCTTGTGCATCCTTTCTACAGGCCCTCATAGTTAAGGTGATACTGCACCATCCCTGGTCTCCAAGACAAGCATCATGCAGCATCTTCTGCCTGCACTGCTCCAGGTTGGATCTGTCTGCAGCAAAGAGGCTGAGTCTACATTGTGCAACAAATTGGTTTGTCCATCATTATAACTGGTATTACTGGGAGGTTGGAGTAGCCTGAAGGACACAAAACAATGAGAGGGCTGTGTTGTGGCCCTTCAGATCTGCGGCTTTATTTCCTGGTTCCAAAGGTGTGTGATGAGTGAGGATGATGATGTGGTGTGTGAGAGGGCAGAAAGGTGCCTTCCCTCATGCCAGCACTGGATGACTCTGCAGCGAGGTCAAACCTGTTATAGTCTGGGTCCACACAGCTGGTGTGGCACTAACCTTGGCATTTTTCCTATGTTTTGTCCCAGAAAATGCAGAGTTGGTTCACACCAAATGAGTGTCAGACAGCAAACTACCAAGAATTCAAGACACCTGGCCTTATGTCCAAATGAAGGGCCCAGGCTATTGAGCCAACCGTCTCTGTGCTGAATGTTTCCATAGTAACGACTACTGTGTTGCTTAGTGTAGAGGGGGGAGCAGGTTTTGAGGCAAATTGGACCCCAAAAATTTATGACCTGGATGATTAGTACCAGGTACTTCAACTAAACCCTCATTTGAAGAAGGAGCTAATGGAGGGCTCTGGAGGGCTGTGGTAGTTCTGCTGAAGAAAGCTGCCTGGTGTGTAGCTTATTTCTGTGTTGGTCCATGCCTCCGAGCTGCAGGCTGGGGGACATGACTATAACTGGGTTTTATTTTTCCATTCTGGAGGGACCTTTTAATGAGGAGCGTTTGCCTCATAGGCATCCCCTCTTTTGTTCCTGATTCAGTCTGGTATAAGAGAAATAAGGATATGGCCCAGAGGGACTAGTCATATAAATAAGATTTTAGGATCTGGCTCTGAACTAATAAATGAAAGACTAGCAATTTTGTATTATGAAACTCCAGCTGCACAAGCTCTCAACTTAGGCCGAGTGCTTCTACCAGGTTCCAGCTGGCTATCAGAAATCATTTCCACTTCAGTGAAACCAATGTTAAAACTTCTCCTTAATCTCTTTCCAAGCCATGCCCACACATTCTAGCTGTATTTATCTTTACTGCAATTCAGAAGAAAAGGCACCCTGACGTCACACTCAGAAAAGTACAGAATTCATTTGAACAATTCAGCTCCACATTGGCCCTTCTTTCCCCCTGCTAAGCCCTGTTGCTCACCATGGCCCTGTCAAAGCACAGCCCCTGCAGCCCAGGCATGGGCTGCATACCCTGGCACAGGGTAGGGAGCCCAGAACCACAAATAAAAAGAACAGAATGAAAAATGAAGCGTATTTCACAGGTTTTATCACTCATTTTGCTGAGATTCACGAGGTACAGCTATGGCTCAGCCTCCTCACCTTCTGACCGCGCTGCAGCTCATTCATCACGAGGAGATGGAGGATGGCAAAGGGCTAGTTTTTTTTTTTTTCTGAGTGGTGTTTACTCATGCTCGCTGGCTGGCCTGTGTTTTCTGGAAGAGGTAAGCTAAAACCTCTGTCACATTTTGGCCATCCAGAACGAGCAGGACTCACTGGCAGGCCCAGAAAGGCATGGGACATGAGCAGAAAAGGCCAGCAGTGCTGGGTGTCATGGCTATTGTCACTCTTGCACCTGGAAACAGCTTTCTGAAGAAATTTTTGAGTGATGCCACTCTTTGCTAAAAGATATATTCTCCTATAGTTATTAATGTTATTAATAATAATTTCACATGGCCCTCAGTGATTTGGGCAGATGCTGCCACTAGCTGGGGAGTAGGTACCATGCAGGTAGATGATTTTTTTTCATCTTCTCTTATATCTGTAACTTCTCCTGTTTAGAAGATAACTGATTTCAGTCTCTGCAGATGAATGTCATGCAGAAAAGTATTAAGCAGTGTAAAAATTAATATGCCAGGGTTCTGAAGCTACCTGTGTGTCACCAGCAACAAAGGTTCAGACCAGCAACTGCTTAGTGAGCAGTCATGGGAAGGAATGAACCACCCTCAGCTGCTGAAGAGGTCCATCATCACACCTTTGTGCACCGAGGCTGTCCAGAGGCAAGCAATGGTCATGTGTGGGACACTTGCATGTTTGCAGCTCATCAACAGACTGAGCATGGAGTGCTTTGTGAGTCAGAATCACTTCAGTTATTAGAGACAGAGGCACCCAAAATCACTCCTCACTTTTGAGAAGATAGGCCATTGTGTGCACAGAGAAAAAATAGTATCAACATATCCTTAAGTGCCAGTCCTTCTCTTCCTTACCATCTAGGTCACAAACAGTAGATTTTTTCAGCTAGAATTGGCCCACATCTTTCTATTTTCCCTCCCTTCCTCTCTTCCTTTCTTCCTTACCTTCCTTCCTCTCTTTCTTCCTCCCTTCCTTCCTTTTCCCTCCTCTCTCTCTCTCTTTCTCTGTTCCTTTATCTCTGTTCTTACTTTTCTGTTTTCTGTCGAAGTGGGATCTTCTTCAGGGGATATGAAGAACAGAAGACCTATCTGCAAGGTAAAAGGGCAATACACTCATAAAGCTGTGTGAGGAGAAGAATAAACCATGAACGCTCCTATAATTGCTAATCTTTAAATGGCTATAAAAAATCCTCCCTGTACTGCTTTTTAATAAACCAACAAGCCTCTCCCAAAACAACCAGGAAATAATTCAGCCTCTTACTTCTAACAAGCTATCATTGCTCTGCACAGAAGCCCAAATGTTTGCTGCTCGTGAACATGTGGAGATGGCAACACAACAGCTCTTGGCCATGGCCGTGTGTCAGTGCCTCTTGTGGGGTTTGTTGTGCTGCCTCGCAGGTTGGCATAACTTTGTCGTAAAGCTGCCAGGCAGCTCTGCCACCAACTGCAGCACAACCCAGTCCCGGTGCAGTGCTGCAGCTCATGTTTGAGTGCTGTGACACCTTCCCCCAAAGTCTATCGTGGGATCAGTGGCTTTTTAAGGATGGTATTGTTTCTGCTGAGTGTAACGATCTGATGTTTCCCAGCACTTGGAACAGATTTCCCCTCATCGCTCTCATTATCCATAACACCATTAGCTACAAAGTAGTGTCTCACTAATAACTGGCTTTTGCCTATTACTATGAAATTATTCTTCTGTGCCATATGCCACCTATATTCCTCTTCCAAAAACGTGCTAGGGACTCTATTAGTGGCATTCACTGTTTATTGGAATCACAGCAATCAGATACTGCTTGTAATGTCCCTACCCACATGGGCATATCATGTTAGAATTTGGAACAAACTTCAAAACAAATGAAGGAATAAAGAGAAAACATCAGTGTAGAAGATACAGTGTTTTAATATCCACTTATTTTACTAGCAAATACAACTCCATCCATAGTGAGGTGCCCCAAGAAGGCACAGACGCCAAACCAAAGGCACTAACACCAAACAGGATTTTCCCCAGCTCTCCTTTGCCTGTGATTCAGCCCTTCTAAAACATTAAAGAGTCATAAACAAAAGAACAAAAGCAGACAGACACATGTGCCCACTTATCTTTGAAACACATTTGAAAAAGGCACACTAGAAGAACTTCTGAAAGAACTAAGCTAGTGAAGGTTAGGATGATAGGCTACTCACATACATACTCCACGTGATTTTCCTGCACTCAATGCTCTGGCATTGCGGACACTTATCCTGATCGTGTCTCATGGTGAACGCAAACTTCCCCGTGCTTGGCACATGCATTTAGATCTCACATTTCCAGATACTCAGCCAGAGGCAAGTATTGTCTTCTGATGGACAGGTAAGAGATTTTTGGGGCTTCTTCCTGTTGTTTCTGCACAGTTCAAACTGTTCATAGGCAAGCTCTGTCCTCAGTCCTGGTAAAGTTCCACTTCCCAGCCTGCATTTGGTTGGCCAGAGAGTAAGCTCTGGCTAGAACAGAGCAACCTGACAGATGCTTAGCTGTGAACAGAGCCAGAGCAGCCATTTCAGTAGTTAAGCAGTCTGGATTATGTCTCATCTCTTCCAAACGACTCGTCTACCTCCTCCCTATTCCCTTATTCCCAGAGATTACAGGGCTGATGATGAATGGCCAAAACCCTTCCAAAGAGTCCACCATTCTGAAAGAAAATCACATTTCTGAGCAGCATGAACATGGTCAGAATAGGGATCAGAATAGAGGCTCTGTTTTTATCCATTATAATGGGTATGGTAAGGTATTTGCAAGCACTTTTTATGCCTGGTAAACACTGTGGGAGCCTTCAGTGCACACCAGAATGGGAGATTACTTTGTGTGAACAAGTTCTGGGAGCTCAGCAGGATCTAAAGATGAGATACGGTGTTGTATGTTCACACTTTCTATTACCCTGTGCAGACACCTAGGAGTATCTGTATCCAGCTTAATTGAAAAACTACACATCCAGTGTAACTTAAGAGCTCTGTTTCCCTCCCTAGACAGTGAAAAGAGGCAGGTACCTACAGAAGGTGATTCAGGTGCCTTTGAATCAATAAGGAGCTGCTTTCTCTCCTTCCAGTATCAGTAGAGGATATTAAATACAAATTATCACCCTGGGTGCTCCACTTTCACATGGCTAAAGTGGTCAGATGAGGTTAATTTCTCTCACATATATGGTATTTCTACCCATTTCCTTGCTTTGTATAAGAAAATATATATTTTTTATTATAGTGAAGGCATTTGAAAGCATATGCATACAGAGAGAGGAATTGTTGTTCAAAGCTGAGGCATATCATGTCTTCTCCCTGCATGTTAGTGCTTGCTAAGGTGCCCATCTTGTGCTCTGTCACAACTCCAGCGCTGTGTTTTGAGGCTTGTGGCAAACCCTACACTGTGGTGCAGACTTGGCATGCCTCAAATTATCTCTGTGTCAACCACAGAGACTGTAGCATTTTTATTTTGAAATATTTTCTTTCTTTTTTATGTCTTGGTTTTGCAATAAATCAAATTATTTGGCTGTTATCTCAATCCTTCAACATTAAACAATTCATTTTAGCTTTCAGCTTTTATGATCAATGGAAAGCTCTTAATCAGAGCTGCCAGCAGTGCTGCTTTTATTTAAGGCTCACGATGATATATGAAAATGTATATGATCTCAGTGGTGCTAATTTTTCCTAGCTACGCCAAGTGCTCCCAACTGTCAGGAAGGGTGACTTGCTCTGGTCCACTTCATGCACTACTGGTGTACTGCTGACTGAGTCCTGTGGGTAAGACTGTGTTCCCCACTCTACGCCTGCCCATTGTGGTAAACGCAACACCAGCTGAGGACCACAGGCTGTAGGCCTGTAAGTGAGCCCAGGATCTGGCCCTGAGGGAACCCACTTTACTGGGGGGGGAGTCAGTAAACCAAAAAAGGAAGCCATGCTGGCAACCGAAGCCCAGGGTGAGCTTGCACATCTGGTGAACAGAGTGGGAGTAAAAAGGAGTATAATTTCTTTTTATTGGATTTATTCATATATTCCCATGGAAGCCAGTGAGAGCCTAGAAATGTGAAATACCATGTGAGACAAAGCACATTGTGTGAGTCCATTTCTGCCGGCTTGTGTGGCAAGCAACACTACCAGTATTAACAGGGTTCACTCATAGTAACCGAAACCAGCAACAACCAAACAGCTCAGAGTAAGTTAATACCTCTTCACTGGAGTCTTTCAGGTGAAAATTCTAACTTAAACGTCATCTGTTTCATACTGTCTTTGGGATAGATAAGTTGAGGAGACCCGAGAACAGCCTTTCAGTATCCATAAGGGGGCTGTAAGAAAGAAGGGATCAGATTCTTAAGCAGGGTCTGTGGTGATACGATGAAGGGAAATGGTTTCAAACTAAAAGGTGAGAGGTTTACATTGGATAGAAGGAAGATTTTTCCAACGAGGGTAGTGAAGCACTGGCACAGGTTGTCCAGAGAGGTGGTGGGTGCCCCATCCCTGGAGGTACTCAAGGTCAGGGCTCTGAGCACCCTGATCAAGCTGTAGGTGTCCCTGTTCATTGCAGGGCAGTTGGACTAGATGGCCTTCAGTGGTCCCTTCCAACTCAAACGATTCTATGATACCAAGTCAGTGAGGAAACAAAACCAATGACAGAGCAATATGTGACCCTGCCACTTACTGGAAGAAATGATAGCGAGGAAGGATGGTACTGCAAACAAGCAACCCTAGATGGGTTAGATCACAATTCCATGTACAGGTCCTGCAGCTGAACTCCTGATGGTATTTGATTAATTCTGTCAAAATCTACTCAGTAAAGATGAAAAAAAAAATTGTATCCTAATACTCTAGTGAACTTTAGTCTAACATGCATACAGGATGCTATGCAGTAAAATTCTTAAAGCAAAAAGACAGGAAAATTATTCTTTCTGAAAACAGTTGGGCCACTGACTCACTGTGTGGGCTTGGGCAAGTCCTGAGACTTCTTTGCATCCCAGTCACCCCAGCATTTCTACTGGATGAAAGCAGAATGGATCACAGTATGCTCCACTATTCAATATGCTGCAGATGCCTCTGCTGAAAGAAGCATTCCTGGCTAAATAAGCTCACAATGCAAAACCAAAAGGAATCAGGGATAGCTGGAGGCACTAGTGTAAACAGCAGCATTTGTGTAGTCAATTGAAGCCTTTGCATTGTTGTAGATCTTCATGGTCATACAATCTTATAGCTCCAACTCCAGTGAGACAAGATTTAAAACTCATTCTATCCTTCTTATAAGCATTTTTTTTCCCCAATAACTCCTATACATGTACATATGTAAAACAACACCAAACTCTGAATTAGTTTATTGTATATGTAGCTTTCGAATGTTTTGACACCTAACCGGCAAATGTGCTAATGCTTAGAACTGCCCTGAAGTGGTTAGTCAAGAGATAAATTATTCCTATCACAAAATACTTCCGCAAGTTGGAATCATTAAAATAGCACTCTGTGACATATATTTTAGAGTAAATCCCACTTCAAGGTAGAATATCTCTTAAAGTAATAAATATTCTCTGCATTAAAATGAAGTGCACAGTAGACAGAAATATAGGTTAAAATCCTGTATGGCAATGTTGGCTTTGGGACTCAGTTCAGCATAGTGTTTAATTGTGTGCAGGTACTTAGATCCTGATGCAGCAGAGCACTAATGCACATATTTAATTGCTGCAATGAATAAAGACCTAAATAAGAGTAGGCTTAATCATTTTTAACCTTCTTACTAGTTCTTTGTGTTAAGCAAGTGCTTAATGCACAGTGTTTTACTGATCTGGATCCATTCAAAATGCATCAGGAAATTTCAAGCACCTTCCTGAGAAAGGACAGAGGTTTTTTGCTTTTGAAAACTGTGCAAATCCTGAAGATTCTCTGGGCTATGGATGGAGAGAAAACCCTTTTCACAAATTTTTAATTATGCGTTTGAAGCCAGTCTGAACTGTAGCTTGTGGAATCACTTCCATCTAATCATCCGATTGGTGACTTATCAGAACAAGTGAAGTTTCCTGGGAGTGCATGCCTACATCACAGACTTGTGACTTCTTCCACTAAGACCACTTTGTGAGCAACTCCAGTGAGTGAATGGGCACTGGAGAGCAGAATACCGACCCACTAGCTGTAGAAGATTCACTTGCCACAGCCTGAGACATACACATTGCTAAGGCAGGGTGGAATACTTTGCATATTGTGTTGGACATGTCTGGGGGAAAAAAGAAAGCAATGTCAGTGCAGAAGCCAAATGGAGGACATGGGGTTATTGTATGTAGTTCTGGTCAGTCTTCTCCAAAGGGGTAGAAAGAAATTACAGAAGACAGAGAAAAGGATGAAGGGGATGATCAAAAGCAGGGGACCTCTTACACATGAAGAAGGACTAAAGTGACAATGATCCTTCCGTTCCTCTATAGTGTTAACAGATATAACCACAGATGGCATGGGGAAGGTGGGCAGGGGGTGATTTTCTTCTTTTACCACAAGAGTCAGGAAGCGCCCCATGAAATAATCAGGCAGCAGACTTGAAAACCAACATAGAGAATCTAGTTTCCTAGTGTGCATAACTCATTGTTACAAATGGATCAAGGCAACTGAGAAGAAAATGGGGTTATAAAAGTTCCTGGGGAAGAGGCTGTTTGTAGTTTATTAAAATGAATCTCAATGGCTGCTTGGTGGAGACTGAAAATGTATACCAGACAAGGGTCATACTGCTTTTTTTTTTTCTTTTTTTTTTTTAATTTAACATATTCTTTTCCTAGTTTCTGCTTCTGGCCACTGCAGAAGATTAGATTATGAACTAGATAGATCTTTTGTCTGATTTGTATTTTGGGGAGGGGATAGAAGTTATCGTTTTATGCACATCGTAGTTGAAAAGTGATCCTACCTCCACTTCCCCTATTGCGTGACCCCAGACATGCTACCTCAAGAAATGGTAAGAGGTGGGGTTAATCCTCACAAACTCCTCTTCTTTAGTAAAGCTACTCTTAAACAAAACACTGGTTCCTCTGGAAACAATGTCTCCCCACAGGAAAATAACCACTATTGTATGCTGTGTGGCTTCATTGTCTAGTCTTAAGATGGAGGAAAAAAGGCAAGGCATGCCAGCTCCTTGACAGTGTGATGGAAAAACTGAGTTTATACGGCTCAAGAGCAACTAAATAAGCATGCTGTAGTCACTAACTATGGTGAGATGGAGGAGGAACTTGATGCCACTGACAGTGGCCCAAGTGTCAGCCTACAGGGGACTTAACAGGTCTTCTGCATACTTTTCCATGCAACTAGACCTCAGAAGGACATCATCATTCTAGGTGCTTTCTATTCTCCTGATTTCTCTCAGGAAAGCTGTCAGCAGCCAGTGTTGGTTGTTTTTTTGTTGTTGTTGTTATTGTTGTTGTTGCTGTTGTTCTTTTAATAGCACTCGAAACACAGTAGATTTGTTTATATTGTGGAACATGTTATTAATGTTGCGGCAGCAATAGCAACCCAGGTATTTGGGATGGTGCAGTAGAAGTACAAATTTGAAAGAGGGAAGGACATTGTGGAAGCGGGAGATAAACTCTTTCTCAGTTAACAGTGTACTGATTTTGAAGGGGAAAAATGTGTCTTCAGTTTAAGTCAAAGGAGATTTCAGGGACAGAGAGGTGAAAATCACTTTCTAGTGCATTGTTTCATTTGCAAAGGGCACTGTCACCTGGTCTTGAGTCCCCATTTCAGCTTGGTTTCCTGCTCCTGCATCTGCTTCATTACCCCCTTCCCCCATTGAAGAGATGGGTATTTTGTGCTCTGCTGAACTGGTAAAGGACAAGACACAACTCATCACGACTGAGCAGACTTTGCCTCTTCTTCTCATTGCTCAGCTTTGCTGCAAAGGAGTGTTATACGAGGAGCTGTTGACATTAATTCTGAACGCTTTTTGCTGACTGTTGCACAGTGCATGGGTGGCTGAAGCAAACTCCTAACTGCAGATTTCAAGAATAAGCTTTAGGGAAACCCTCCTTCGATCAAGAAGGGTGACTGCATACTCTGCATCCAATTCAAGCATGTTGAAGGTGATTTACCAGTGTAGCACTGAGAGGCCACGTTTTCAAGTGTGTAGCACCTATGGATCAAATGAGATTTTTCTCCAAGAGCTCAGCTCCCACGAGTGCATCTGAGCAAATAACACCCATGCTTTCAGCAGTGTAGGCATTCCTTCTTTCCTGATTTAACCTTTCAACAGAAGATACTTACTGTCTAAGAAAAAATTGCCGAAGAGGGAAGGCTGCCTTAGCAGCCTTGGCTCCTGGTTGGAAAAATCTGAAAGAGGCTTAGAAACTAACAAACAAGGCCAAAAGAGGAACCTCCCACCTCTGCTTCAAACAAGCAGATGCTGGCAGCATCATGAACAAGCAGCAATTTGAGCATCAGCAGGAGAGGAGGAGGAAGACTTTCCCACTCACAAACCTGAGGAAGACACAGGAAAAGGTCAGAGCCTGTTCCTTCACAGGCATCCCTTCACAGATACAAACAGTACATCACCATGCACAAGGCACTGTGGGACTGGTGTGATCCCCATGCTCTGGGAATGGAGAAGGAGCTTGTGGCAGCTCCAGGCTCTGTTTCCAGGGGATGAAGGAGCAGGGACCTCTCTGCCTGAGTCAGGCATGGGCAGTACAAATCCCAGCAGCAGCACACAGAATGTGAAGCTTGCTGCAGGCAGGATTTTGGCACAGACAGTCTGGGATTTTAACAGTGCTAGGCAAACATGTCTCCATCACAGACTGGATGGCAATATTTATAAACATGGCATGAGAAGGGGAAGGTCACTGCAACAGCTGCAAAGTCATACTGCTATCAGAGGTGCCAAGGCTGCACTGGGGATACTACGCATAGGCCCTATGGTTTTCCTGGACCCTCAGAGCTTCCCATCAGGACTTAGCATGCCCCTCTGACTAGCAGATGTCATGACTTAGTGGGTCATCAGGATAAAGATCTTCAGGCAGAAAGCTCTTTGTGCTGCCCTCGGGCTTCAGGCCCTAAGGGCAAGGGATGTAAATCTCAAGTGGTTTACATGCCTTCTGCATGACTGCTTCTAAGGCTGATGGCAGCAGTCCCAGGATCTGTAAGGCCCTGGCCTAGCACAAGATGCAGAGCCCCGTTTCAGTCCCACCCAGATTTGTGTAGCTGCAGTATCTCTCACCACAGAATGCCAAGGAGGCCTCAAGTTTGATAAGGCCCCCCTCCTTACTCACTCAGTTGCAGCCGCTTACACAATACTTTGTCTGATTTGCACAGGCTTCCTGACAGGACCAATATACACCCTATGCATTCACAGTATCACAGAATGTCAGGGATTGGAGGGGAGCTTGAAAGATCATCCTTTCTAATCCCTCTGTCAGAGTGGGAACACCTAGATTAGGTCATAAAGGTGAATTTTGAATGTCTCCAGAGAAGGAGATCCCACAACCTCTCTGGGCAGCCCGTTCCAGTGTTCTGTTACCCTTACTGTGAAGAATTTTTTTCTAGTATTTTTTCTGTGTCAGACACTCCTCCCAGGTATGTGTTGTCAGCAAGCTTGCTAACAGTGCTCTCTACTCCCTCATCTAAGCTGTTGATGAATTTATTGAATAGTACTGGTCCCAGTACCAACCCTTGAGGAACTCCACTGGATATAAGTCACCAGCTAGACTCACTCTGTCCCACTGACCACAACTCTCTGGCTTCTTTCCTTCAGCTGGTTCACAGTCCTCCTCATTCCTCAATTGACCAGACCACGTTTCCTCAGTTTAGCTGCAAGGATGCTGTGGGAGACGGTGTCAAATGCTCTACTAAAATCCAGATAGACCACATCCACTGCTTTACCATCATCTATCCACCTGGTTACCTCTTCATAAAAAGCTATCAAGTTGGTCAAGCATGACTTCCCCTTGGTGAAGCCATGTTGACTGCCCCTAATGACCCTCTTATCCTCGATATGCCTAGAGGCAGTGCCAAGGATAAGTTTTTCCATCACCTTTCCAGGGATGGAGGTGAGGTTGATCAGTGTATAGTATCTCATTCCCCACAGCTTACCAAAGATAATGGAGAGCGGCCTAGCAGTGACTTCTGCCAGCTCCCTCAGCACCCACAGGTGCGTTGCATCAGGACCCATGGATTTATGGATGTCTAGGTTGTTTAATTGCTCCTTAACCCAGTCCTCAACAACTGAGGCAAACTCCTCCTTGATCCTGACTTCCTCTGGGGCCTCAAGGGGTACAGGGCTCCTCAGGACAGCCTCCAGCAGTATAGACAAAGACAGAGAAGGCACTCAGTTACACTGTCTTCTCTGTATCTTCTGTCCCTAGAGCAGTCGTACGTGTGTGCATGTGTGTGTCTGCACGCATGCACATGTGCACACCTGTTTGTGAGAGTGCATGCGCCCAGTGGCAGCAAGGCTCAGACTTGCTCCCAGCTGCCCAGGGCCATGCATCCCCTTAATGCCAACATCTATGCCATCCAGATACAGGCTGCCAGACTTTTGGAAAGAAATCCCGCTTCAACTCACTTTGAAAATGGTTCCACAAAGTCAAGCTGTAATCTCTGCTGCCATCTGTCACACGGCAATAATGTCATGGAATACTGGTGGGAAGGTTCGACCCCTGGTGACATCAGAGAAGGCTGTCAGGTTGGTTAAGTATGACTTCCCCTTAGTAGATCCATGTTGACTGCGCCTGATAGCCTTCTTCTCTTCCAATCGCTTGGAGAGGGTATCCAGAACAGCGGATAAAAGTATGTCCACTGATCTCAGGATCTCGTCCAATCACTGTGGGGGATGGGAGAAAGCCAGGAAGCTTTGCAGCAAGCAGGCCCCGGGGGGTTCTTCCAAAGGGGTTTCTTCCTCTCGGAGAATTCCTCCATGTCACAGAGTTATCTAGATCCATCTGTGTCTGTGATAGGGAAACAGCCGGCCTGCAGGCCCACCAGCTCACAAAGGGAAAGGGAGGGTGTAGGGAGATGGGAGCTGGGCCCAAAGACAGAACAGTGGCAACGATCTAAGGAATACAGTTATTTTCATATAAAGTTAATTTTACTAAATATGATATCAGAATGCAAGATAACACAATATAGTACAATATAATTATAATTGAGACTAATAAATCAAATAAAATCAGAGAGTCCAAAACCAAAGGCCTTACTCTGAACTGAAGGTGAAACAGCTGGGGAGCACAACCACACACTGCCAGGCAGTGAGAGAAAGAGTGCAAGTCCTGTGACCTGGGGGTCTTATCTTCCCCTCTGAACGCAAAGTCCTCCGGGGTATGTAGTTCTTCCTCTCTTCTAAGAACCGGGTATCCGGAGAGTTGTCAGTCCACAGAACCCTTGTCAGTCCCATTAACTCTTTAATTCCCCATGCTCTTCATGATGTTATGATGTGGAATCATAAAACCATGACACTCTTTCAAAGATTTCTCTTCTTTAGCAGTTCTTCTCCCCAGTCCTTAGTTTAGTGAGGGCCTTCTATCCCTAGTTTCTCAGTTTTTTGTCTTCTTCTCTCTTTGT
The DNA here is from genome assembly GCA_002909625.1 of Bambusicola thoracicus. Taxonomy (NCBI): domain Eukaryota; kingdom Metazoa; phylum Chordata; class Aves; order Galliformes; family Phasianidae; genus Bambusicola; species Bambusicola thoracicus. Next base: position 6,414 of record PPHD01008604.1, on the reverse strand, counting down.
TAGCATGGCACACCTGGCCCAGCAGATAAGCCAGCAGGGAGTGGTGCCTGCATTGCCAGCGCAAGCATTATCACCTTTTGCAGTGGTCAGCTCTTTCAAGCCACACCCCCTGAAAAAGACTGCTTGTCCTTCTGCTTATCTTTACAATCATAAGCAGAAGTATTGTGGCGCAGTGACACCCACCACTTGCCTCCCTAGATAATTCACAGTTGTCAGTTAGAGTCTTATCACAAGAAAGGCCTCACAAAGCAAACTTTGAGCCAAAAAAAAAACAAACAGTTTTGTCTTTCACAACTGATCTTAAGCTCGGAAGAAGTGGAGTTAAAGGGCCAAGGAGCTCTCATGGGCCCCCTTACCTTCCAACACACTAGCCCATGGGATACCTTCAGGTAGGCTCTCCTGAAGTCCAGGACAGCACTCCTACTGATTGCTTTGATTCTTCCACATGAGAACTTGAACACTACTACCTCATGATCACTGCATCCCAACCTGCCCCCAGCCTTCTCATCCCCTACCAGCCCTTCCTCGCTAGTAAAAACAAGGTCAAGTAGCACACCCCTCCACGTCAGATCCTCCACCACCTGCATCAGAAAGTAATCACCAACACACTGCAGGAACTGCCTGGACCTTGTGTGCCTGGCTTTGTTACTTTGCCAACAAATATCAGGATGGTTGAAGTCCCCCATTAGAACAAGTGCCAGGGGTCGCAAGGCTACTTCCTTGTTCCCACAGCTCTCTGATGACACCAAGCAGCACAGCGAGGCTGACAGAGCAGAGCTGACCCACTGCATCCTGATGCTGGGTAAGGAGAGGAGCTTTGGTGATGCTTGGCGATGCCCTGGGCAAAACCTCTCTTGCAAACCTCCTGAATGAGCATGAGTTTCTTGCTAACACAGTGCGGGATTTCCTCCCCGCAGCCCGAATCTGTCCAGAGGAGACGGTCCTGTTTCTGCAGTCCCAGCTGGGCGCTGACAGGGAGGCTGGATGCGTGGCAGCCCTGGCTCTGCTCTGTGCCCTGGCTCACTCTGATGGTCAGTAGGGTCAGAGGGTTGGGACTTCCAGGGATCCCTTTTGCCATCTGGGCTGTGCTGGGAGCTTGTCAGGAAGTCCTCCACATCCAAGAGAAGCTCCTGCAACACCTGGAGAAAGCAAATGCAGAGGAGCCATTGGAGGCCCAGGTGAGGTCTCCTCCCAGCCAGCTTCTGCCAGCAGCCTGCTCTGTCCCTTGGGCAGAGGGCTTCTCCTGGCCCTGCTCTGGGCCTTTCCATCTCCTCACCGCTGCTGTTTCCCTCAGGCGAGGACCAGTCCGGCCACTGTGGCTGGCCGTACCAGTAGGTTCAGGCCTGCACCAACTGCCCCTTGTTCTTTTGTGCAGGGAATGGTCTCTCTTCTCAGCCATGCTGCTGAGAGCAACTTCCACACAGTCCTGGACACGTTCACCATGTTTGCATCCAGGCTGTCCAAAGGCCGGAATGGGAGGATTTCCAGGCGCAAGAAGGTGAAGCGTTACGCATTTTCATCTTGGCTTTCTGCTGCCTTCTTTTCACTTGGGAGCCCAGGTGCACCGTGGGGCACCAGGGGCTGCTGAGTGAGCGTCTCAAGGCATTTCTTCCCACACAGATGGAGCTGGACAGCAGAAGAGCTCAGGCCACCTGCAGCGCTCTCATCCTCACCCACGGCAGCTTGGCACTGCGGGCCTCCAAGAAACAGCTGCTGGCCCGCCTGGAGGGAGACATCGTGGGCAACATCCTGCTGCTCTACAGCTGCAGCTGCTGGGTGAGAGCTGGTAGCGTGCCGGGGTTTCTGAGCACCCAGCTGCAGCCCCTCCACGTGGGGGGATGTTGAGATGGGCCTTCTCTTTCCCAAGGTCCCTCGGGGACCGGTTTGTGCTCAGATGAAGACGCAAGCCCTTCCCTTAGCGTTGCCCCCACGTGTTCCCCTTGCAGCCCTCGGCCCTTCCTGCAGTTCAAAGAGTGTTCTTCTCTCTTGGGCCTCAGGACCTGCAGAACACGCTTGCGCTGGTGCAGAGCATCGCAGACTTCAGCTTTGCCTTCCAAGCACTGGGTGACTGCCTGTTTTCACCCCTCCTCGAAGGGCAAGCTGCTGGAGATCCTGACGGTGAGTGCCTAGAGCCAGGGCTGTCTGCAGCGCAGTTCTGGGCTGTGCTACGAGGCTCAATTCCCCAGAGCCATACAGGTCTCCCTCAGCCACGTGTCTCTGGCTGGTGGGGACCTTGTGTGCTGGCAGGCAGCAGCTGGGCAGCAGGAGAGGTTCACCAGCTGTGCAGCTGCTGCATCCTGCACTGCCTCTGTGGGAAATGCGTGAGTGATGGGGCTGGTGTGTGGCAACTGTGTCAGCCTGTGGGTCTGGTGGAAGAACTCTCGCTTTGCCCCTTGCCCACTTTGACAGTGTCTCTCTGGGACTTGCAGGACTTGCTGAAGAAGTATTCCTTGGGCACCCCTGTCTCCCCAGTGCCCCTCAAGGTGGTGCTGGCCCTGGAGCAGTTGAGGTAAGGGTGGGAGCCTCGCCTCTGGGGTTGGGTTGCAAGGTAGGATGGTGGATCCCCTTCTGGGTAGCTCCCAAAGGCCTGGAGGGG
>PPHD01008603.1:0-21579 GCA_002909625.1 Bambusicola thoracicus | reverse complement strand
AAAAAAAAAAAAAAAAGGTCTAGTTTCTGAAAGAAATTAACCCAATTCAATTGTTTCATTTGTTTTAAGAAGAGTGTGTGTGTTTAAACATGGTCTTTTGTTTATCACCCTGAATTCTTCACTCATGAATTACAGCACAGTAAAAAGAAGAAAAAAAAAAAAAAAAGTGGAGTGAAAGAAGACAGAATTGTCTTCAGAAGTTTATTCTCCTATGGCCACGGAGTCCCATGTAAGGTCCGAGAACCAAGCATTGTTGCCAAAGCATGGAAACTTTCCTTTCTGATTTTTGCTCACTGAAACTGAAGTGTTCAGTAGGTCTATTGCAACTGTATTTTGTGGTTACTTTTATTCTCCCTAATGGTCCAGTGCTTTTGTATAATGTAGCATTGCAGCTGTAACTTGATGTAATATGAATAAATGACAAAATACGTAGGATGCTAAAAGTTGAAAGCCAATTATACTATTTTCAATTTAGGAAATCTCTCTTGATTTATAGTGTAATATTCTGACTCAACATTATTTATGGAATTTATTGAAGAAGAAATAGATTTCTACAGTTTACAGTCCATGAAACCTCTAAAAGATCAAAGCTTGATATAATGCAAAGAAAAACAAAACCAACTCTGATGTTTTAAAAACATCTGTTTGGCAGTAAGCAAGCAAGGAGCAGAATAATAGAGATTCTGCAACATAGCTTTCCTTACTGAATATCTTCTGGTTTCCACAAAATGTGTTACCAAGTATGACATACTCAACAACTCCAGACAGGCCCAGAACTGTATCTTCACACGGTTGCACTAAGCAAGAGCAAGTAATTTCCTTTACTCTCTGAACTAAGAGTAGAACTGTATTCAACAAAATAAAATAGATAGTCTTGCAAATGGACACTGTTTATTTTTGAATATCTAAATTTCTTAGTCATATCCAGTATGTCTCAGGCACTGTATGGTAACTTCACACGTTACTCTGGGAAATGTGAAATGAAAGAAAACAGGAAACAAACAAGAAGCCCAAATTTCCTAACTACCTTATTTTAATAACTCAAAATGAATGTAAACTTTGTTATTTTTACAAGTATTCTGAGTACTTGTCTAATTTTCCTCTTCAGTATCCTTCATTACAATACCAAATGAGACACTTTCAAAAAGAAAGTAAGATAAACGAAATACTAAAAACCCCGATGACAAGAATAAAACCACAGCAAAATAAAAATTAAATAGAAATAGTGTAAATAGACTTTGATGGAAGCAAGAAAACTATGAAATGGAAACAAAATTGTAATAATGTAATAATTGTAATAATGCCATAATGCCATGCCATAATACTCACAGTACACTTGAGTAAATGACATTTCTTCTCTCTTTTGCCACTCATTCTTCTGATCCAAATTCTAATAACAAAAAATACAGCAAGGTTTACAGATGTTTTGGAAAACAAGCAAAAAAATTGCAGTGTTCATTCTATCTCAGAAAGTGATTCCTCAACAGATAAAAGAATAAATCCTGTCCTTATGAAACTACCTAAGGAAACAATATTTAATATTACATCTCAGAATATCAGTCTTCCATAATATTTACAGAAGCAGGTTAGAAAAAAACCCAGCCCAACCCTTGATTACAGCATGGGAAACACAGTACTTGCAAAAGGATTACCAGGAAGAGGGACATTGTACAGATTCACAAAACAGAGTTCAAAGCCAGCTTTTTTTTCTGTATGTGCACTATAATAAGCACCATATCTAATGGTTCAATCCTCTGCTGAGCGGAGTGCCTCCTGGAGACTGCCAAGTGCCTTCAACTCCCGAGTCTTTCTGTCTCTCTCCAGAAGCGTTGGAAAATTGAGCTATAAAGTAGTAAGGCACTTCTCTATAAAATAATGCTTTCTATCTGACTTAAAGAGAAATCTTTCAAAGAAGGAATGAAAGTTACTGCTGAGACGTTCTTGACAGAAAAAGCGAGTTGATTCAAGTGGCCGCTACTTATGTTTTTGTGATAACAATTCATCAAATCTCAGCAATCAAAAATGGTAGAAAAGGAAAAAAGGGGAAAAATACATAGCAGCTAGATGGGGTTTTGAACCAGCCCCAGTTTTCTCAAGTTTGACAAGATGTGAAAGTTTGATATTTTGTATTTCTTAAAGTTGTCTTCTTTTTATAGTGAATGGCATTATTTCCATAATTGTCACTTGGCCCTTTACATTCCCTGGACTTCAGAAAATATTTTATGGTGACCTATCACTCAAAATTTCACATTTTATATCATGTTTATGCTACCTTCAAAATGTTCTAACAGAAATAGTCAAACAGGAAATGTCAGAGAGAATGTCAAACAAAAATCTAAATGTATGTAAGGCAGTCAGCAATCTGGTGTGACAACATCCCATGCCATCCAGACCTTGGGAGGCCTGTGTCGGCATGCTATTCTTCAACCTCTGGAGCACTGGAAAGAGTAAAACTGTGCTAACTTCCACCACCATGTCAAACCTGTGTGTAAGAGATATGAACTGAGCAGAAAGGGGATTAGCAGGCAGAGTATATCCTTTGGGATAAGACAGTTTTCACTGAGTCCTGAGTAAGTTAGCACCTTTTAACATTATATATACATACAATACATCATTGCTATCAATGTCCTACTCTGGAATCTGAGTCCTTTACCTTTCTTAACCCCTCCACACAAGCACTCTTAAGTCAGAGAGCAGAGAAAGTGAAACAGCTCATCAAGGATGAAGGAGTATCCCATCTAATAGGTTACCTAAGAGTCATAGGAACAGTACATGACAAAAGGCTTTTCATATATTATTGGCTAAGATAATTTTGTCTTCCAAAGATCAGCAGATATACCATCCAGAGCCACTTTCTCCAGGCATGCTTTGGGAAGTGTTAGCTTGATAAATTATATCACACACTTTACTAAGTTTGAAAACAGCAAAAGCATTCTTACATAATAACAAGAGAGCTTGAATATAAATCCTTCCCAGTGGTTTCCCAATATATATCATCTCTACATTTTTAACAGAGACAAATAACACACTAATATACCTGCTAGATCTTTGTACTGCATTAACAACTGATATTATGAAGTAGAATTGTATAATGTGACTGTCTGAGGATTTCTGGTTCAGAAAGGATTCTATAGGTAATTGCTGAGAGCTGACAACTATTGGTTGAATAAATAATTTCTAATCCAAGGATTCTGCAAAAGCTAATTCTACAAAAACAGAGAATATAAACTAAACATAGTACATTATACTAACGGTCAGAGTTTGAGAGTTCGTTTTCTCATTTAACCAAATGTCTTGCTTGTTTCTGTTCACTCAAATTTTAGGGCTATGAAGAGAAATTTTAGTAAGGAAATTCAAAGCAGTAAAAGCAAGATAAAGCAATCAACTCAAGCCAAAATATAGGGATTCCACCTTTTATTGATAAGTGTGTAGTCAGAGTAGAAGGAATGGCTGAGATTTTTCAGCTTAGCATGAAGGAGATGGAAAGAAGAGATGACAAAAATCAGCCCCTTTCGCTTCTGGCCTAAGAGCCCTCAAAGCCACACATCACAGAAGACTCAGGGAAAATTCTGGGGTAAAAAGTCACTTCCTGTGATTTGATCTTCTCTGAACGTTTCCTGCTAGCCACTGTCAGCGCACAGAGGCTGGGCTTGATAGTCTCATCCATGTGACCACTCTTCCACAGATGCATATAAGCATCAGTATTAAAAATCACATAATGAATATAACCTCTATATTATGTATCTCAGTGGTGAAGAAATGTCATTGCAAGAGAGACAGTTCTGATCTTGCATTTGTACTGAATTCTCCAATAAAACTTTCTCATTCTTTTCCTCAAGTCCATTTTAGCATTTTATTTATGAAACCCTTTATAAACAGTACTTCTACAGATTTAAAAATGTGAGTCTTTCCTCTGGTGAATCTCTGAAAAATAAACATCTGATTCAAGTTCTTCATTAATTATGCCCTATTCATATTCATCTCCCTCTTTATGGCTGGATAAAAATAGGAGTTGAGTATATATCCTAAAGACCGCCCTTTCCAAAATAATCTGCTTAGATTCAGCAAGACCAGACTTCTGTAAGAGTTGCTACTGGTCACATACAGCTTTGTGTGAAATTAACTGATAAGATTGATATTGCTTGTAATGATCAGAGACATGACTGGATTGCTTACTCATCATCACCTTACAGACTGAAGGCTGATCAGGTAAGAGCAAGAACATAAGAATTTGGTGCAGCTTTTCATATAAGTTCAGTTTTCTATATGTATAACCCACACGTCTTGTGCTGTGTAGGCAATAAATCCAATAAATCACCTCCGATCACCATTGGTGAAGCTTTACTCCCCAAATGAAACAAAAATTCTTTTTTTTTCTGACTTCTTTTCTTCATTGCTCAAGAAGGTTAATTCCTGGTATAGTGAAAGATTAATGCGCTGTGTCATTAGTTCTAAACTACCAGGGAAAATATATGTGAACAACTGTTACTGCAGTATTATGTTATCTGACCATCTTTTTCCTATTCATTCCTAATCAATTAGTCAGAATGTAGAGAATGTTGAGAAATCCCTGCTTTATGCCAAATCTTTTTAGTCACACATTGTATTATATCTGAAAATGCTATAATACCTGGGAGAATGTTTTTTAAATGCAGTTAAAAAATAAGAGTAGTTTGTTTCCTCAGCAGGCTGACAAATTTCTTATTCAGAGCTTTAGAATGCTTGGAAAGTGGGTGTTGTACAAAAAGAAGGAAATAGAAGCAATTACAGAAAGGTTAACTTGGAATGCACACAGTATTTTTCAATCAGATATTTTTAAAGTCCAGCTCCATGAAGTGCCTTTATCTTGAAATCAGCATTACTTGTGGGGTACTGAGGTTAAAATAAATACAAAAATTACGTACTACTAGAAATGATGGCATAGTATAATAGATTTCACTCTCAAAATTTGGTCAAAATTGTCTGAATTTCATCCTTCTATTAAGAGTTCTACTTCTATAATTAGAGCTGATATAACTGGCCTTAAATTTATTCAGCTCTGTGAAAATTTATTACCAACAATTGTCTTGAGGAAGCAACAGTAGAAGGTCAAATATTGTTTTAAAATGATAATTATTATTTTTAAGCTTGTGGGCATGAAATTCTTTGTAATTTTTTTCTGAAAAATGATAACATATTTCTTTTTAAGGTTCATTTTCAATTACACCAATCATCTTTGGTAGCAATTTATAATTAATGAAGTTTGGTGGAGAAAGAAAAATGGTTAAAATATTAGAAAGAAATAATTGAACAAGTCCATGCTCTTAATAAATTCTTAATCAGAGACTGGTGAAGTAGCTTTCTAATAAAAATCTCCACAAAGGTGTTTTCACTGAGTAAAGAGCATCTTTGGCTTTTATTTCCTTAGGTCAGTAAATCTGGTGATATAGCTAGCATAAATCGTCTGTAACGAAGATGGTGAAGTGTCAGGTAATAAGCTCATTTTACTTCAAATTATAGTCATTTTCCTTAATAGTTAATGCCAGTATTCATGGTGGTGCGAGACATCATAACTGAGGGAAATTAAGATGAACACTCTTCATCTGGTCAAGATGTTTTCTGTCAGTTCAGATTCAGGCTCACCTACAAAGCTGAGCAAGTAAAGGTGCAGCTTTCTGACCTGGCTGAAACCTCCTGAAGCAGAACTCCCCTGATCATCTTCACCCCCTTACAGCCATCTCCTCCTGGGACACTTCCATTCCTAAATTTAAATTTGAAACAAAGATTCTGGTTTCTGACTCTAGTATTGTCTCCACATTGACTGTACTCTCTTGACTAACACAGACATGCTTTACTTTGCTTTTTTTTTTTTTTTTTTTTTTTCTGCTTTAAAATGAAATTATTCTCATTTGCTTTTTCTCAATTTGGATGACTACTCCAAAGTTATCCTGACATCTTGGGCCTATTTTCTCATTACACTGAAATAAAACATAGAAGGCATATTCATTTCAGAAAGGAAAATTTGATTGCAACCTCAATTTCAACACAACTAATCATTAAATATAGGGAAATAAATACATTTGTTTGCACAATACTTACAAGTTGGAGATATATTACTTCGTTCTTTAAAGAATATTTTAGGGTGAAAGCACTGAATACAAGATAGGAGTAGTAGATAATAATGTTACGTAGTATAACTTAATACATTAAGATGTCTCATTATATTCTAAAAACTCACAGTAAGGCTTAAGGTAATGCTTAAACAAATTGGGATATAAATTTCCAACATTAAATTTCCTTAGGTATTGGAAGACTATCTCATTATGTCCAAAATGTTTTGGACTGGTCCACCATGAGAACTTTGGCAAAAGAGGAATACTAAACACTTATCACCAGGTGCTAAGTAAAACATTCTCCAAGAACACTTAGCAAATCAGTCATAATATTTCAGTTGTTGCCTGGCAGTACTGTACAGAGCCAAGGACAGCAATCCTGGTAGGGAGAAACAAAAAGTGGAGACTTATCTGGCAGAAAGGAGCAAAAATATTTATAATTAGGGTTATTAAGTTGGTGCTGGTGTGTGAAATGTGACATTGTTAAACTTCAGGACATTGCAGAGCCCTCATTTTGAAAATCTGCGTGATTCGAGGTTGTGAAAATGTTTAAGGCCATTCAAGCTTAGGTCTGGTAAAGAAGCTGAAACATCGTGAGTTGTGTCACTGCAGAAGAAGAGATCAATCTTTTGTCATTATGCTTTATATCCATGGTTAATTCAGTATTACAAGAATCCTCAAAGCTGTGCTGAACTTGAGAAGAGGATTTTCTTAGAGTATTGTACACTGAATTTGAAAATAGTTCAGTCGAAAACTGAATAAATATTCAATACTACAGGTCTCCTAGATTAAAGGAAAAATACTTACAATGAAGTTGAGCCTGAATGGTGACTAATTCAAATTATGTTTTTTAAATATACAAGTTATACATGACAATTACTGATTTCTTCCTTTAACAATGCTGATATTATCTGTGTCCATTATTTATATCAACAACTCAATACTTGCACTTACTTTGTTGTTGTTGTTATTTTGTTATATATAAAGAAATAGTAGGCAGCAAAAAAATCTGAGTTTAAAGAGAATGACAGAGTGAAGTACTTAAAGCATTAGCTGAATCTGCAGGGGGTAAATTGTCCTTGAAAGACACAAAGGCAGCTTAAAGAGAAATTTATAATCTCTCTCTTGGGTTTGACAATATTAATTTGTCTCAACCATTTTAGAAGCAACCTGGCCACGGTGACACTTTTCTAGCTGCATTCTAATAAGATGGTACTGTCTCATTAAACTAAATGGTATTCAGCAGAGAACAAGACAATAACTCCAAAGCAATTGTCATGGAATATAACGTGATCTGATATTAACAAGTGACAGTCATATGTCGTTTATGAGATCAGAATAATTATTCTGTAAACAAGCCAAAATACATTGCATGTGGAAGCAATGTCATATTTCAAGCTGATATACAGAACTGCGCATTGCTGTTTACTCAGCTAGGTTAGTGTTCTTACAGTGAGATCTGTGAACTGCTGAGAGGTCAAGTCAGTCACTGAATTTCCAATGTTGTGGATGCTATGGTGTCGTTTTTACCTGTACAGAAGTATGTCTAGGCTGGTTGTCATATTCACAGAAGCAATCATTTGAGGAATTATTGTTGTCATTTTCAAAAGGTGTACATCACTGAAACATATATTGGCACGAAGTAGCTTTAATTGTTTCCTTGGAACACTGGAGAAGAATGATTCATAGATAGGCTGAGGGTTTACAATATTAGACAAAGAAAATCAAGAAAGTGCAGTTTATTATCCCTCCACATGGTAAAAAGAAACAAACCAACAACCATACTTTGTATCAAACTGAAGAGAGAGCTGAGTAGAGCAATTTGATGAAAGTTATCTTTGCCCAGCAGTAAGGAGAATAGCTGCCATAAACTGGGAAGAGCAATTTTTCTTTTGTTGGCTGCCATAAAGCCGGTGTACAACTCTTCATTTACGAAGGCTTTCTCAAGGCCATTGCTACAGCATCATTTTAGCTCTATAATAACTGATGCCATCTGATTTCACATAAACTCATTCATTAGAAAATATCTAGGCTGCTGGATACACATTCAATCCATGTATTTCTTTTAGGGATCTAATAGTGCTTTCACTGGACTGGCTCAAGATCAGTACGATTCTGGGAAGATTTTTCAATTTATTATTACACTTTTGCTATAGCATAGTATTGCCAAATTCAGTGGCAGTACTTGCTACTCACTGAGCACAGTACTGCAAGGAAGAAGATAATTACCCCCAGCTGGATGAAAGAAGAATTAAAACAGTATTTGAGGCAGCAATTATTTAAACATATTCTAAAACTACTTAGGTAACTCAGGGGCTATACACATGTATATCTGTACACATATATATGTACATATTTTTTTTTCTACACTAGAACTTTCTGACTATACACAGCTGCTAAACAAACCTCAAGGCTCTCCATCTATCACTTAGCCAGACCTGTCCTTTCCAAGAGCTGCAAAGCATGCTGTGTGCTAAATTACTGATTCCCTTCCTCCCGAGTAGCAGAATGCTTCACATACGCTGTGCTTGTAAAATGCCCAACATAAACTATGGCAACAATGTAGTTCAGTTTATTGTGAAATGTACTAAGACCCTTATTTTACTGGGTAAATGTCCTGGTTTCAGATGGCACGGAGTTGATATTTCCTTCATAGTGTCTGGTATGATGCTGTTTTGGCTTTAGGACAAAAACAACATTGATAACACACTGATGGTTTAGTTCCTGCTGAGCAGTGTTGCACAGACAGGGATATCTCAGTTTCTCAGCTTCTCATACCATCCTGTCAGTGAGAGGGCTGCAGGACACAAGGACTTGGGAGGGGACAGCACCAGGACAGCTGACCTAAACTGGCCAAAAGGATATTCCATACTGTATGACATCATATGAAAAAAAATTTAAAACTCAGAAGAGTTGGCCAGGAGGCTGCCATTGCTTAGGGATTGGCTGGGCATCCGTTGTTATGTGGTAAGCAATTGTTTTGTGCTTTACTTGTTCTGTATATACATGTGTCATTATTATCATTACTGTTATTTCTCTGTTCCTTTTCTGTCCTAGTAAAGTTTTTATCTTGAACTACAAGTTCTACTTTTTTTTCCAGTTCCCTCCTCTACCCCATTGGGACAGCAGAGGAAAGAACATAGGGGTGTATGGTGTTCAGCTGCTTACTGGGCTAAACCACAGCAGTAAAGTCGACAATGGCCAATGATAGAGAATAACAGTAGATTGGCTGTAGAATTATTAGAACTGATCAACCATTGTCAAGACGGTTTATAATGTTTCAGGTATAGATTCTGGGTAACAGTTTGGGCAGGGAATGAAAGAATTTGCTCCTTGTGTATACAGTTGAAGGAAGTTCAGAACAATGCAGCAGGCAGAACTACAGGCATGGAGTTTAGAGCAAGGTCCTTACTCCACCTGAAAGGAACAAACCACAGTCAGCTCGTGAGAGGAAAGGGGATGGACTCTCGTCTCTGCTCAAAGCAGAAGGAGGCATCCAACACCCACGATCCCACCAACCCCAGCAGTGTTCCCTGCAGTGTCGCTGACTAATAGATTTGAGGCTCTTGGGCCGGACAGGGATGAGGGTCTATAAAGTAGTCCAACCCATGCCCTGAGAAACACATTGAAAACAGAGGGAGTAACAAGCACAGGGGGTGGGCCAGTCAGGGCACTGCATCAATACCAGTGCCACCAAAAAAGGTGGAGAGTCTTAGAAATTGGTGACTCCTTACTGGGGAGCGCTGAGGCTCCCATTTGCTGCCCCGATAATCCCTTTAGAGAGGTGTGCTGTCTTCCAAGGGTGCATTTAGAGACATTAGGAAGGCTCTACCACACAGCTCATTAAATCTGAAGACTACTATCATTTTATTGACATCAAGGCTGGGACCCAGGAAGAGGAAACTAAAGAATGTTAAAAAGGACTTCACATCCCTGGGAAAGATGCTGAAGGGATCAGGGGTGCAGGTAGTGTTCTCCTCTGTCTTTCTGTTACGTAGCTGGTACCCAGAAAGATGGAGAAGAACATGCCAGGTAAATGACTGGCTGAGGGGGTGGTGTCTTGATCAAGGCTTTTGGTGTTTTGATATTGGGCAGGCCTTTGAGAAACCAGGTATGTGAGATCCTCATGGACTCCGACTGAGCAAAGGGGGCACAAGTGTTCTTGGGAGCAAACTCTCTGGATTGATTACCACAGCTTTAAACTAGGTTCCAAGGGGGAAGGGAGGGGAGTTAGATGTGATAGAGAAGGGCTGAAGGATGTTGTCCTTGTTGAACATTGCAGGGAAGAACCTCTGAACTGTCCCATTAGATTGTGTGAGGGCTCCTCAGAGAAGGTCGTGTTGCTGATACCCCCTCCTAAATCTTCTTGTGTCCCTCTAGGGGTAACTGCACCTGCTGCTTCTCTGAAGTGCCTGTATACCAATGTGTGTAGCATGGGAAATAAACATGATGAGCTGGAGATCTGTGTAGGGTCATAGGGCAATGATCTCACTGCAATCACTGAGACGTGGTGGGACAGCTCATATAACTGGAATGCTGTCATGGAAGGCTATGTCCTTTTTTGGAAAGACCGGCTGGGGTAACAAGGTGGAGGAGTTGCCCTTTATGTGAGAGACCAGCTAGAATGTAATGAGCTTCACCTGGGAGGGGGTGAAGAATGTGTGGAGAGCTTGTGGGTGAGAATTAAGGGGCAGGCTGGTATGGCTGACGTCATTGTAGAGGTATACTACAGGTCACCAGATCAGGAGGATGAAGTCAATGTGGCCTTCTACAAGCAGCTGAAAGTAGCCTCGCAATTCTGTGCACTGGTTCTCATAAGAGACTTTAATCATCCAGTTATCTGCTGGGTAAGCAACATGGTCAGGCATGCAAGGTCCAAACACTTCCTGCAATGTGTTGAAGACAAATTTCTGATGCAGGTGGTGGAAGAGCCAACAAGGCGAGGGGTGCTTCTGGACCTTGTGCTTTCCAAGAAGGCCAGTGGCATCCTGGGGTGCATTAAAAGGAGTGTGGCCAATAGGTCAAAGAGGTGATCCTCCCCCTCTACTCTGCCCTGGTTAGACCTCACCTAGAGTAGTATATCCAGTTCCAGGCTCCCTGGTACAAAAAAGACAGAAATCTCCTGGAGAGAGTCCAGAAGAGGGCCACAAAGATGATAAAGGGCCTGGAGTATTTCCCCTATGAGAAAAGACTGGGTGACCTGGGTCTGGTCAACCTTAAGAAAAGAAGACTCAGAGGTGACCTTATTAATGGTTATAAATAAGTCTGGGAGTCAAAGAGACATGGCCAACTTCTTTTCAGGAGTCTGTGGGAGTAGGACAAGGGGAAAAGGCCATAAAATGGAGCATAGGAAGTTCCGCACCAATATGCAATGGAACTTCCTCAAAGTAACAGTGACGGAGCACTGGAACAGGCTGCCCAGGGGAGTTGTGGATTCTTCTCTGGAGATATTCAAGACCCATCTGGACTCCCACCTGTGCAGACTGCTGTAGAGAACCTACTTTGCAGGGAGGCTGGACTCAGTGATCTCTGGAGGTCCCTTCCAGCCCCTAAAATTCCATGACTGTGATTCTGTGAATTAATGCCCTCCTTTGAAAACATTCTGTTCTGACATCCAGTTCTTTTTTCTAATGGAGATTCTTCAATATGCCTCCAGGATGTTCCTTCCTTATAGTCTGAATGTGTCTTTCATCGTGAAGGGATGCATCTGTGATGACTGCATCTAAGAAGGAATAGCTCTGTGCTTACTGAAAGTGAATCAGATGGAAAGCAGCTTTGCAGAAAAGGAGCCACCGTTCCTCACAGACAGCAAGCCGGCCATAAGTCTGCAGTGCATCTCTGAAGCAAAGAAGGCCAACAGCTTCCTAGAATGCATTAGGAAGAGTGTCACTAGCATGTTGAGGGAGGTGATCCTCTGCTCAGTATTAGTGACGCATATCTGCAGTACTGGGTCCAACTCTAGATTTCCCAGTGCAAGAAAGTCACCAAAGAATGAAAGAGTCACAGAATGGTTGAGACTGGCAGGGACCTTTGGAGCCCACCTACTTAAAACTCTGCTCAAGCAGGAACACCCAGAGCCAGTTGCCCAGAACCATGTCCAGGCACCTTCTGAAGATTCCCCAGGAGAGAAACTCCACAAAGTCTGTCGACAACCTATTCCAATGCTATATCACTCATACACAGCACAGAAGTACTTCCTGATGTTCAGATGGAGCCTCCTGTGCTCCAGTTTGTGCCCAATGCCTCTTGTCCTGGCACTGGGCACCACTGAAAAGACCTTGGCTACATCTCCTTTGCATCCTCCCTTCAGGTATTTACATATATTGATAAGATTCCTCCTGAGCCTTCTCCAGGCTAAACAGACCTGACTCTCTCAGTCTCTTCTCATAAAAGAGATGCTCCGTTTCCTTGATCCTCTTGGTAGCTGTCCAATGGACTGTTTTCAATATGTCTAGGTCTCATACTGGGACATACTGGACACGTTAATGGACATATTGGAGTAAGTTCATCAATAATTACGGGGCTGGAAGATCTGACATACAAATGTCAGGAGAAGCTGAGATAGCTTAGCTTGCCCTTTTAAGCCTTGAGAAGAGAATGATCAGGTAGATCTTATCCATGGTAAAAAATACCGGATAAGTGAGAAAGAAGATGGAGGCAGGCCCTTTTCAGTTGTCTCCAGTAATGCAATAGACACAAACTGAAACAGGGAATTCCATTTAAACATCAGAATAAAACCTTCTTTGTGTTGGTTGTAGTCAAACACTGGAACACAGAGATACCTCAAGAGATGTCTTCCAAATTCAGCAACTTTGTGATTCTGTAATTTTGACAAGTCATTGTTATAACAGTGTCCTCTAGATTTTCCTTGGACTTTAAGTTTCTACATTCCAAATTTCACTTTTATGTGACAAAAACATTCTCATTCTTTTTCAAAGGGAGTTTGACTAATGGTGTTATTTTACAGATAAATGCCAACATGTAACCTTTCTGCCTAGTAATGTAAGTACAAGGTCCATTGCTGTGCATAAGCAATAAGAATATTTCCACAAGAATAAGAAAAACACTTGAAAATGAAAAAAAAAACCCAACAAACTTTACTTGTTTCTGTTTCTAAATTTAGATGAGCTAATTCTCATTTAAAGACACCGGATTTCCATTTGTCGTGCATGAAAATCAAAACAAATGTTTGCTATGATAGAAAAAAATATATGTCACAAACATATGATTTTGGAATTGCCAGACAAATAGCAACCAGTGAGACTGTGAGCCTATTTTTTACATAACAAATATGATATTTCCATTGATTTACTAATTGTTTTTGTAAATAGGAGGAATTAAATTCAATACAAAATGCTTTGCCTCTTGGCATGGTTCCAACCATAGAGAAAAAAAAAGAGAAGGAATGATGTGAAAAGGAAGATGAATGCTTTCTTTTTTTTATCTCCACAGGGCCCGTTGCCACAGGTTACTATTTGTCCAATTTGGTTTCTGTTATTAAGAAATTTCAGTTCTGGAACCTCAAGATCTCCAGAATGTTTATTTTTCATTTCTGCCTAGTAGCTACATACACAATGCAAGTCTTTAAAATATGCCTGTATGACCATGGATTATCTTCATTTGTTATTTTTCAGACTGAGCCTTAGCTTGTTCTTCCATACCTTTTGTACAAGAGGATGAAAACCATCTATAAACTACCAGGCAGAAAGGGAAGTGTGAGCAGATTCACTTTGACACAATAATCCAGTAAAATACTTGCATGGTTGTCAACTCAGATCCCGCACAACTGCATAGATGACTCATACTTGGCCACCTAGGTAAGTCTTTCTTCAAAAGACCAAGTAGATCAACTGCTCCCTGGGTATGTACAAGCAGTAAATGATAAATGAGTGATGTGCTATTGCATACAATTGCTGCATAGCTGCAATATCTGGGGAAAAAGAACTTGATTGTGTTTGCAAAATCCAGTGAACTTTAATACAGCCAGAAGCACTCACATGGAAATACCAAAGAGCTGATGCATAATAGCTCCATTTATTTTTGTATCTTTCAGATTGTTTCCACCTGCAAAATAGGTAGAATGGGAGATGAAACTCCCCACAGTAGTTTGTTTATGTCACAAAGATATCTTGCTGTGCCTTGTGGGTAGCAGCAGGAGAGAGAGTGTAGAGTCCTTGGTCTAGGAGAAGGTGGCTGTTTGTAAGTCAGTTAAGGAAAGAGTTCCAGTCAATGCACACTCCTTGTGAGCATAAGTCTCTGAGGAAATTGAAGAGATCGGATTAAAGTTGGCAGCTGTAGGAAAGGAGCTGGTGCATGCAGCAACAAGAGATCCCTTTCCCACCACAAGAAAACAGCAAAAGACTAGAGGAGAGACAGGTAAATTAAGCCAATAAATCACTACATAACCGTTTCCCAAAGCACACTGCTTGGCTTAAGTCACAGTAAGATTGCATATGTCCTTGGAGTGCGTGGTTACAATCAATGACCAGCTTACCCAGAAAGAGTAGAAGGGACAGTGGTACGGACATATACTTTTCAAGATTAAGGGAGAAGAAACGACTTAAAGATCTCTACAGAAAGGAAGTAATTAAACCAGAAAATTGATCATTCAGAAGAGTTGAGATTTAAATACAAAGATTCATTATCTTTTGGAACATTTTGTTTCAGTTCATTCAACTATCAGTGCTTTGGTGGTTCAGAGAATAGTTAAATGATGCACATAGTCTGTAAATGTCACATCAATACATTTATGCCATGGGTGATTGCTGTGGTTGAAGCTGAAATACATATCTCCAGAAGGTCCAGAAACACTCCAGCTTTCACTCTCTTATTGTTACTAACCTATTATACAAAAGAGTTTTAGTATTCTCCTGGGAATTCAAAGAAAATGAAAACAATATGCATGTTTTATTTGGGATATGAACTATCATAAACTATAGAACAACTCTGAATAACATGATAAATCAGTAGATTATGTGTTTTTGTATTTATTAAGATGATATAAAACAGCCTAACGTATTCAACTCTAAACAGCTACTTTATTTTCTGAAGCTGAAGATGACTGCCATGTAGATCAGATAGCAACCAAACAATGATAAACATGTCTAATTCACAAGTAGCTTGTGAATGATGGGGATGTCAAGACGCCAGATGCATCAGATGTCTGTTTCCAGTGCTAGTGTATATCTCTTTGGCCAGTTTTTCTCAGCTGTTCTTGTTCTGTCCCCTCCCAGCCCCTTATGCCCACCAGTTCCCCTTGCTGGCAAGACAAAGTAAACAGCTGAAATGTCTGCTCTGCACAGCACTGCTCAGCAACAGCTAAAAGATCAGTGTATTACAGATATTGTTTTTCCTCCTAGAGCCAAAATGTCATGTCATGCCAGATATTAAGAAGAAAAAAATCAACTTTGTCCCAGCTGAAACCAGGACACTCTTTAATATTTATTTTGTTTTCTTTTTCATTTTTTTTTTCCATTTAGTTTTCACTTGCAATTAAGTTTTGAGCTTAGAAACCTGTAACACTTAAAGAATTCTGAATTAAGGAATTTTAAAGAAAGCATTTCTTTGTTTTGAATCCATTAATTTCAGCTGATATACTCATTCCTGTATTACAGTAGGGTGCACAGCCCCATTCCTCTTCTCAATGTCACTGCTAATTTTGATGGACATCGTAATAAATTCCTCCCATCATATCTTCCCCAGACTGAAAATCTTACCTAATTGCTCCCCACATAGGAGCCATTCTGTGTGTTTGTTCATCCTTGTCATCTTTTCCAATTCTACTACATGCTTTTGACACAGACTGTCAGAGAGCAGAACTCCTCAAAGGATTTATATGGTGACTGTGATCACGAAGACACAGAAGATCAGTCCAGAAGATGATAAGGAAAGATGACTTCTATTAGATGACACTTAGGCACTGCAGTCTTGTGTTTATGCAGTGATGGAATTCTTAAAATCCTCATTTACCTTTTGCTTAACCTTGCATGCATACAGTCTTAATCTTCAGTGGCCATGATTACTAGTTATAGATCAAGAACACTTAGAAGTATAGCAAGAATACAGTTCCCAGAATCACAGACCATATTTCCCATTAAAGCACTGCTCTGCCATGAGGAGACATGGGCCATTTAGACTGAATTGTTACAGTCAGTACTAACAAACTAGCCTTCTGACAATTGAATTTTGCAGCATTTAACTGATCCACGCTTGCTTGAAAGTAAACAGGAATAGAACCCAGATACAGTAAAGTTGCAGTTTTTTTCCAGAGTCTGAATCTTATTATTGTATTTCTCTGTAATTTATTTATTGGGGGAAAAAAAAAAAAAAAAAAAGACAATGTTGCTATCAGTTTACTCTGAGGATTTTTTCATTTTGGTTTTGGTTTTGTTTAAATTTTTATTTTTTTAATACTGTGAGTGAATAATTTTGTTGAGTCTCAATTTTATAGCTTTACCTCAGCATTGCCGTAACTGAGTTCACTAGATCACACTGATAACATCTTAAACTGAAACACCCTAAGCTGTGTGGGTCTTTAACTAAATGTCTTGCCACAAGAGGCTTTCATTAGTATTCTGTATTTCAAAAGCTCCTAATGAGGGCTCTTTGGCAGAAGGTGTCCTTAAAATTACATCCTTGACAAATATCTTCTTAATGTTAATTACATTAGAAGAGGTAGTAGGAGAACAAAAAGGAATGTGGTAAGGAAGTGGCAAGGACAAAAATTATGTACTAAGCATGTTCAAGATCATGTAAGACAAATAATGTTTTACATGGGTTTATGACCAATATTAAGTCTTCAGACCAGTCATTAAAGACACTATTTTGGATGAAAAAAGAGTATGGTGTTTCAGCATTGCATATGCAGCAGTAGTGTTGAAATGTAAGGATGAAGTTTCTACCTTCAGCTGCATTTGAACAGTAAATGATTTCTACCACGATAGAAGATAGAGAAATGCCATTTCTTTCATGCATTAGAACATCTGCCTTACAAGTACTTTCACTTAAGATTCTAAATAGAATAAGATTGAAAAAGTTTGACACAGTTTGAGCCAGTTATTTATGAATGAAAAGAGTTAAACATAAAAGCTAGATGAATCTTAGTGTTTGCAGTTTGCATTTTACTGTCTGGGTTTGAAATATCCTATGCAACACACAGAGAAGCATTTAAACTTAAGGGACCAAAGCAAGAATATAAACCACAAGAGCAACACAAGTCTAAAATGTCCTTTGAAAGACTAGAAGGAAAATATTATGGTTTGAACAAAATATACAGAAATGTAAAATGCATGAAGACAGCAATAAATAGCTGTAAAGGGAATACATGAATTAGATTGCTCTGCAGATGATGCATTTACAGTGTCATTACTGAGCTTAGATGCTTAAATTGGCACTGAGGTGATGCCTAGATGTGTAATTCATTTTACGGTTTAGGCACCTCGATTTAAGTTTACCATGCATGAAGATAAAATTTCATACTTCTCTGCCAATAAAGCTCATCTGGGATGAATCCTTGACTGACAGAGGACAACCTTTCTATCTATCTCCACTCTCTTGAAAGTATTATTCTAGGAAAGAGCATCTTTAATTCCATCCAAAACACTTGATAAATCCCTGCTAGTGACTACTGTGCAGGAGAAATTAATTAATGCCACTTTTATCCAAGCTTGTTCTCACTTATCTATGCAGTTTTAGCACTGGTAACTGCACAGTTTGGGGACAAAAATATTCCCTTGTACAGACATAGTATGTACAAGACATTCAGTCAGCAGACTTTTCCTGAAGTTGATCTAAAGAAGGACTGCCAGTGTTCAGTGTGTAAACAAGCAGAGTAATTAGGACAATACTGCTGTCCAATATTTTTTCTTTATCTTCAGAATCCTTCATAAGGCGTGGGTATTTTTTTTTCTGCTTTGAAACCAGAAGTCTGGGTATAATGTTACTGTGGGACTGGACTTAACATTCTGTGACAACGATTTGCTAAGTAATAAGAAAACAAATTGAGCTACAGTAGAGATTAAGTTAATAAGTGAAAGTTAAACCTCTGGTTTGTCTGTCAGTTTAAGAATATGTAGAAAATGCCTCATTAAGTAATTCAGAGGAGAAGAAAAAAAGGTTCTAGGAATGTGTATGCAATCTCCAGATAGCTAATATGACTCATTTTCTAGTAGAGGAAAACCTGTACTAATGCCAACAAAATGAAAAAACAAAAGCAAAAACCTTTTGCAAGAATTTGAAGGAGTGCTATAGAGTACTATTTATGCATATTCTCTAACATACCTGTCTTCCCTAAAGCTTATGGCAATGCCATTTATAATCAATGCAAGAGGATGCACATTTACACGTGTATGAACATGTTTACACCCAAATATGCTTGAAGTAAAAATATTTCCACTGTAAGCAAAACATCAGGCAAGAAAGTAATAGGCTATAAAAATATCTTGTGTTTTAATGTAAATGTTTTCTTATCTGTGTGATATTAATATGTACATATTTTCAATTTGCAGTTGATGACTGAAAAGATGTAAAAGATACTTGAAAACCAGCAGAATCTGTAGAATTATGAAAAAAAGAATAGAACAATGGTAAATAGCTCATTTCATTCTGTAACACAATATAGACTGACAATTCAACTTTATGTAGCTATTTTAGAATAATGTCTGTGATACAAACAATTATCTAAGGCTGATTTGTCTTGGATAATTGAGAAGTGTTAATTGCAAAATACTTCAAAAAAATTTAGTAGTATGAAGATACTGGAGCAAGATAATACTGTTCACAGGTGGAATATGTTCAACTATCTTGAAAAGTGTGTATGACTGCTTGAGAGAAATTTTTCTGCTGTTTTCAGCCAGCAGTAACAAAGACTAGGAGAAGGACATGAAGTATTTGGGATTTTGTGATCATTTTAGGTCATTGAAAGGCTTGCATCAACATCCAACCCCAGAACACTCTGCTCTTTGACGGTTTTCATGTCACAGCTCCTTTCCAGTTTGAAAAAGAAATCCACCCAAAAGTGACCGGTATAAGCAAGATACATCCATGCACAGGGCTCCTGGTATATTATAGTCCACTGATAGAATTCAAGACTTTAACTTAAAAGGAAAAATGTTGCATTTCAGATTTTGAATTAAAGTATGAAAATTCAACCCAACTCTATTTTATGCAGCAAAACCTGTCTAAAATGGCAGACAGTGTTATTACTGCTGAGAAGTACCAGTAACACCTGCTGTTTCCCATGATGTGCCACTACAAAGACTCAAAGCTTTGAGAGGCTCCCCGGTGTCACAGTAGCAACACATGCCTGACTATGGAAGAGAGGCTGGAAAAGAAATGTGCTGCAGATTCACTTCATTTAAATAATATTCAGAACTGGAAGGTCTTGCTGACATCCTTGTCTCTCTGAGGAGCCCTCACTGACACTTAAAATAGGAAACTGAAGACATTTATGATGCTCTCTATTTCTCAGCAAAGGTTGAGAGGAGAGTGCAGCCACCATGAGCTAAGCGTGAGCCTCAGAAGAAGCCTGAAGAGTCTTATGTTTGTGGTCAAAGACTTATCTATCTATCTCCTAAATTTTTTCACAAGAGAAACTCTGGAGATATTCACAGAAAAACATTTGTAAAAGAGAAGCTGAAGAAAAATATAGGGACAGATGTCCCTAGCCCCACTATTCCCTACCGTCTCTACTTTCCCTCAACACCACCAGTAGCATTTATAATCAGACAGTTGTTTAAATGATCAGATTGCTGCCTTTTTCTTTGTTTCAGATAGATGAAGTTGCAAAAGGCAGAGTTACAGTCCACTGATTTTATAGTGATTATTACAACTATTCAGACATTGCATTCATAAACTATTGCAAATATTAATATAAAGAAAATGCTACCCAAACACGGTACTTAAATTCACTGAAGAAAAAAAATGAAGGCATGGCTAATGTAAGCAAGTGCTTGTTTGCTTTGAGAGATTCAGATTGGTGATTAGACAGTCTCCATCAGAGGATCTTTATCTGAGGCTGCTAAGGTTGAGTCCATAGGGAAAAGACGAAGTGTAAGTTCTGAACTGTAGAAAAATTTGGCAGTACAGTTGGGTCAGACCAATTGATAGCACAGCAGTTGTGTGAGAAATCACTTATTCTCAGCACATGAATTGAGAAAGTCTACCAAGCACTTTATGTAATAAGTTGAAAAGCCTTCAGAAAGTTGTAAATCATTCTTTTTTGTTAAAGTCTGCCAAGTCTGCCTCTTTGTTGTTGAAGCAAATGTACAATGATCAGTTGAAGTTTGTAGGTTTTATTATGAAATCTGGAAAAGGATCTGGAAATAAAAATGCAAAGTTTTATTTGAGATGGATGTATTTCAGGTATATATATATATAAAAGAAAAGATATATTTATTTGAAGTATGTATAAGTCAAAGACTGCAGAGATGTTTCAGGGACTTTGAATCCTGGTCTCCATTTCTCCATTGTCTAGTTCCATGATTGATTTTCTAAGCCAGGCGCAAGCCTGTGCGTAATGTTTGTACTAATGAGTGATCTGTAACTGCATATGAGGAAGCAATAATTTATGTACTAAAAGATGAAAAGAATGCATGCTAAGTCCTTCAATAGCTTTTCTATTCCTTTCTGGCCATGAGAGCCTGTATCGTTCCTAAAGACTTGGCATCTGATTTCTCAGGAGATGCAGTTAAGAGATGTGATCCACTTATCTTAACACAGATAGCTAAAACTGATGGATATATGCAGAACATCTAAAAGTGGCTGACATGTTGACTTAGGGAGTTCTTCACCTTTTGAATGGTAACTAAACACCTAAAATTATATTAAAACATTGATTCTCACCCTACCTATCATACTGCTCATGAAGATCCACACAACCTGAATATGATGAATTTGTCCCCTGGTACGACTAAACAAGAAGATAAGGCTGGAGTCTATGGACACCTCCATAAACATTCTACAAAGACAGAGCAACTTGTCATGTTGGAAGAGCAATAAAGAGAAGTTGTTCTTCCCATGAATGGGTAAACAGAAGTCACATTTCTGGAAAAAAAATAGTTGAAGGAGGCAGTGCTTCTGCTTGCAGATCTGCTCTCCACCCTGTGCCAGAGAGATAGGGATGGATGGCCCCAGGGGCACTGGAGTCTGGTGCCCTTCCGTGGGAAAGCAGAGGATCTGAAGCCATGGTCATGTTGCCCTGTTGGATTGCATTCCATCTCAGATTTAGCCAGAAAGTCTCACCAAGGAAAACTGTGACAGCTTTGTCATCAATTAGTTCAATATATTCATATTTTTCTGTAAGGGGAATTTCTGTTCAAACAGCATTTCTTGCTCTCTGAAGACTGCAGGAATTCTGACCAGTTCCTCAGGGTCAAGCACCCAAGCTACAGTCCTCACCCCTCAGTCTGCTACCTTAACTTTAATTGCTACCTACCATTTAATATTTTAGGGAGATTTCTGTAAGAAGCTTTTCCATTTTGAAGAATCT
>PPHD01008602.1:0-21579 GCA_002909625.1 Bambusicola thoracicus | reverse complement strand
TTTGTGTGCCTATTACTGCCTTTCAGAATGGCCACCTCATATGTATATGCGTGCACACACACAGGCATGTATATATATACAGATATACACACACACACATTCATCTATACCAAAGATGTTCATAGTATTGATCTTTATTGTTTGTTTCTGTTGAGAGGCTTTCAGAGACATGTCAAGGTTGAGGTTTGAGTATGCTGTATTACCGTATGCTGTGTTCTATTCTTGGTTAATTTATTGTCTCCAGACTCACCTGATAAAGTAAGAAGTTAAAGAAGATCTGGATGGGAAAGAATGGGTCAGTTTATTGGCATCCACTTGTTCTTGCATATACACCACAAAGATTTTCTTTTTCAAAGCAGAATAAGTTCATCATACACTAGGAACACTGTTTAATTTCTCATTGTTTCACAGAGTTTGCATCTGGGATATATGCCTGGTTTAAGCAGAGGTAGTGAAAGATTACTGAAAACAAAGTAGGCCACTGATGTGAGAACTTGTCAGTATTTTGAAATCGTTTCACAGTCCTGTATAAAACTAAAAATTTTCTATTCAAAAAGCTTGTCATATGCTGAGTGGAAAGGCATTGTGTTCTTCAAAGACTAATTCTTGTTTACTCTGATATTTAAAAGGGTACCAGGGAAAAGAGTACTGCACTGACAAATCTCCAAAAGGAAAACCTCAGCCACCCAGTTTATTGTAAACACTGTTGAATGATATATGGTGAGGAATAGAATCGTAGAATTCTTAGAGTTGGAAGGGACCTCTGAAGGCCCATCCAGTCCAACTCCCCTGCAGTGAAAAGGAACACCACAGCTAGATCAGGTTGCCCAGGGCCTGATCCAGCCTTGCATTGAAGGTCTCCAGGGATGGGGTCATCAACCACATCTCTGGGCAACCTGTTCCAGTGCCTCACCACCCTCACAGTAAAAGACTTTTTCCTTATATCTAACGTAAATCTACCTTCTTTGAGCCTGAAACCATTTCCACTTGTTCTGTCACCAAAGACCCTGCTAAAGAGTACAGACTCTTTCCTGTAGCTCCCCTTTAGATATTTAAAGGTTGCTTTCAGGTCACCTTGGAGTTTCTCTTCTCCAGGCTGAACAGCCCCAGCTCTCTCAGCCTGTCCTTGTAAGGGAGGCATTCCATCCCTTCAATCATTTTTGTGGCCCTTCTCTGGATGTGCTCTAACAGGTTTATGTCTCCTGTACTGAGGACTCCACATCTGGATGCAGTGCTCCAGGTGAAGCCTCACATGAGGCAGAGCAGAGGGGCAGGGTCACCTCCCTTGACCTGCTGGTGTCACTTTTGATACAGCTGAGAATATGGTTGGCTTCCTGGACTGCAAGGGCATATTGCTGCCTAATGGCTAGCTTCCTATCCACCATTATCCCCAAGTCCTTTTTGGCAGGGCTGCGCTCCATGCTTTCATCCCCCAGCTTGCATTGTTAATGGTGGTTGCTTCAAACAAGGTGCAAAACTTTGCATTTGGATGTTGAACCTCATGAGGTTGACCTGGGCCCACTGTTCAGCCTGTCTGGGTCCCTCTGGATGGCATCCCATACTTCTGGTGTGTCAGCCACAGCTCGGTGTCATCAGCAAACTTGCTGAGGGTGCACTTGACCGCACTGTCAAATGCCATTAATGAAGATATTAAAGAGTATCCGTCCTAGCACCGACCCCTGTGGGACACCACTCATCACCGGTCTCCATCCAGACATTGAGCCATTGACCTCCACTCTCTGGACTTGACCCTGCAGCCAGTTCCTCGTCCATCGAACAGTCCATCCATCAAATCCAATCTGGAGAGAAGGATGTTGTGGGGTAACATGTCAAAGGCCTTACTGAAGTCCAGACAAATGACATCAGTGGCTCTTCCCTTGTTCATTGATGCAGTGACACCATCATAAAAGGCCACCAGGTTGGTGAAGCATGATTTGCCCTTGGTGAAGCCACACTGGTTCTCCCGTATCAGCTCCCTGCCTTCCATGTGCCTTAGCGTAGCTTCCAGCAGGGTCTATTCCATGACCTTCCCTGGCACAGAAGTGAGACTGACATGTCAGTAGTTCCTGGTTCTCCCAGCAGCTGAACTCTGAATCAAGAAGGGCTTCAGTGGATGCTGACAGTAGACGGAGGTGCAGATAGGAGGTTGGGGAAATGTTCCTGCAGGGTGAGGGCCAGAACATTTCACCGCAGATAAAGAGACAGAGAAGTTGACATGGCTGTACAAGATAGCAGTCAACTCAGCTTCATCTTCAGAAGTGTGTTTTAGATTGTTGATGTGTCTTAGATTGTTGGAGCGTGTAATATTAAATAAATGGATGTGAATATCAGCAGTTAGTCTCTATTCTTTTTTTCTTAAGCAAGATGTGTCATTAAAAATGCTTGGTATCTGCCCCCCCCTTGCTTATGTGACTGTCCAACTTGGTACAGTGAGGGACCCACCTTGAAACTGAGTTAGTAGACCCATTTTTTGCTTAGTCTGCAGCAGTGTCATGCAGTGACTTGTTGGGACTAGGGCTTTGTAGGCTCTGAGCCTCTTGTTCAAGATTTCTCTTTATTGATGGAGAGAATTTCTGAGATCACCTGTTTGACCTTGTACAGTGACTTAAATAAAACATCGTGCTCAGGTGTGTTTGTGTGGAATCTGCTTCTGTGGAGATATCTGAGAGCTGGCTGGACACATATCTGTGTGACCTATTGTAGGTTATCTGTTTTAGTGGCAAAGTTGGACTTGATGGTCTCTTGAGGTCCCTTCCAACCCTTGAGGTTCTGTGATCTGTGATACAGCAGTGTCAAATTTTCCCATCTTTTACTTTGCAGTAGAATTACCTTTTACTTACAAGTGTAAATTTCCCAGAGCAATAGCATTACCTCATTTCACCATGCATACCCTTAGCTTACTAACTTAGTACAGTCGTTTAGAGCTTAAATGCTTACTACTCTTTTCTGCCAGATAGCCTGGTGCTTGTTCAAACAGATTGCCTTGGCACTGTGCCCACAAGAACCACAAACCCAGATGCTGGAGAAGTACTGCTTTTGTGGAAGGGGATTTGAGAGACAATTCTTCATTAAACCCCATCTTTTCTGTTCGCATGCCTGTCTCTGTGCTTTCATTGTCTCTTAAGTAGACATGTCTCAGGCCTAAGACTTACGTGTATATATAGATTAACTGCCATGACTATTGTAGAATATAGTATTCTGGAACACTCCTTCACATGTGCTTTCCAAATAAAGAAGTCACTCTAAACTAAACTGAGTTAAGAACATGGGATGTGTGTCCCAGCAGATGCAGACGAAGCCCCAGCCTCTCGGAATATGCCAGGTGATCAGTGGACAGAGGCTGGAAAAGGACTAATGCGCGGAGGGAGGAAATGACAGAAACAGAAGAGAATGGAAATAGGATTTTGGAGGGGGATGACCGAACTTAGGAAGCTTTTTACCACCTTCTGTAACAGGAAGATAGATTGAGGGTAGCAGTGCAGGGATTTAGTTTGCAATAGAAAAATAACAAACTGAGAACGTCTGCGAGTGCCTCTGATCTTTTGACAGAGTGCTATAATTACAGCAAGATCCAGACTGCCTTTAAAGATGCACTAGAAACGTCAAAAGGTGGTGCTTACAGGTACGGTCTGAGTGTTCAAAACTTGCTGTTGTTACTGTATAAATAAGTGCAGGAGCTGACTTTTGCTCTGTCTCTACTGCAATTGTTCGCTCACTTCTCCTTTCCATGCTAGCTGGCTGTGTTTCTTTCTCCATCCTTTTGTCTCTGGAAGGCTGTTCCTATTTGCGTTCAGCATTTGCAGCGGCCTCTGGCACTGTTACTTATCCTGAAACACGAGGAGGTGTGAGGTACTGAGTGATTTATGGCTCTTGTGTAGCACCATACTTTAATGCAAATTACTAAAATTGAAGACGAGGTTAGATTTTGCTTTAAAGATAGAGCGGTTCAAATCATTGTTTATATTGGATTTAAAAGTAATAGGCTCTATTTTATCTGTGTCTTTGTTAGTTAAATGGGCAGTATGGGGTAAAGCACATAGGATCTTTCTCCAGGATGATTTGGGAATTTGTTTGCCGAAACGTTGTTACTCCTCTAGCAGCACTTACGTGATCTTCTTGTAGTTCCAATTGACCCCCCCTTCAACAGAAAAAAAAGGGAAAGAAATATTGGTCGAGACTTTGAACAAAATTCAGACCCAGATAACCAGAAATCACAAATAGTTAATTTTAGCCTTTCTAAACTGAAACTTCTGTGGGTAAGAAGAATGGAATGTATTAGAGACTTTCAAATGTTTTAAGTAAGAAAGGGAGCAAAGATGAAGGCCTCCTCCTTCTCCTTCCTCCCTCGCTGCTTCCCACAGCTTGCTGCAGTGCACTCATCAAAGCGCTCAGGCTGGGCTGCGGAAAAACAGCTTGAGTTTGCTCTTGCTCTTATGTGGAGTTAGAAAACTTGGTTTCCTGTTTCTCTTGAGAGAAGCCTGTTGGGCTGCGTAGTGTTTTCAGGTTGGATGTCTCTCAGTCTTTTCTTCTTACATTGCTTGCTGGAATCTAGGAGATTATCCTGGGGAAGGATGTATGTGGGCTTTTCTTCCGTCACTGCTCCAAACACGCTGCTGGCCACTGCTGAGAGAGGATACCAAGTTAAATGGACTGTTGGTCTGACTCAGTGTGGCTATTTTTCTGTTCCTTTATGTATATTCTGTGGGCCGTAAAGGCATAAGGCACCGGTGCAAGTGGACTTTTCTAAGAAAGAGACCCAGACTATTGTAATTTGGCACAGAGATATCTGCACGCTTCTGGCTTTCAAGTGACCATCTAACCAGCAGAGCCCACGGGCTGGCCATTTGTCCCGCTCCTGCTTTGTTGTTCCCCACATCCTTTGATTCTTTAAAAGGTGCCAAAATCTTCAGGATGTTTACCCAGTTTGTCACTTATTTTCCTCCTCCAATTAAATATAATAAAAATAGAACAGTTTGTTTTTGCCCTTCTCCGCTGAAAAGAGCAAGTAACACTCATTTCTCTGTTGTCAGCCCGAAATGTGCTGAGTATATTATTAATTTGAACCACCCTTCTATCCAGAAGAATCCTGAATGTTGTACAGACCTGTTGAGAGAACGCAGATTTTTTTAGACTGATGCTGGTTTTCAGATTTTGAGGCCAGTCTTTGGGAAGCACCAATAAGTGTCTGAATATTGTATTTCCCAGGGGGCTGAAATCTTCCTAGGCAGTGTGAAATGCACTTGAACAGATTTATTATTGTTCTTATTTTAAAGTAGCAGGACAGATTGTGGCTCATGGACTAGGATGTAGAATAGCATTTCAGGAAGTTTCATTAACCTAGTGCTGATTTCTTCGTAGTAGGGATGGGTTTGGTTCTCATTAGCTGGCATGCTTCTTTGTTCAGAGTAGAAAGCTTTGAAGCAGTTAAAATGGAAATTGGCCTTTGGCAAGTGAAAGTGGACTTTGTTCTTAGAGGAGGAGGAAAGCTGTGCTAGTGATCAGTGAGCTGTAGTTGAGTCCTCTCTTTAGTGTAGCGCTCATTTTGAAAGCTATGTTTTCTTCTCTTTATTTTGGTATGTTGGCTCCCTGCCTCTAATAATTAAAGACATCCATGTTGCTAAATTCTCATCAGGCATGTGGAACTTAGCAAAAAAAAAAAAATATAGTGATTTGAATTGCTTCTTCTACAGGCAGCATATTTGGGCCTTAGAAGTTCATTCACTTCAGTGCTACCGTTTTGACGTTTTCAGCCTGTGGCATTCCAAATAGCGAACGCTGATGTTGCTGAATTCCTTTGGACACATTACTGATGTATTTTCCCAAGTGTTTTTGTCATGGGCGGCAAGATGTCAACCACAGCTAGTTAGGAAAAAAGTACAACTTATAAAGAAGTCATGCATGGCAGGTAATTTGGGTGGGTGGGTGCTTGTGTTGTATGTGATCATGTGTGGTAGTGGCACAGGGGGATAAAACAAATTGAAGATAGAGCAAAAAAAAAAAAGTAATTAGAGATATTTCATTTGAAGTAAATGAACTTGTTTTGAGTTCTTTTTTACCATGTAGTCATTGTAGACTGTACGGTACAGGGCATTTTCACACGACACCATATTTCTGTGCCATTATAAGAGATTAGGTATGCATTTTGAAGAATTCTGATGTGAATACCAAGCTTGGTAATTAATTTCCTTATGTTCATTTATTTTAATTCAATATCAGCACTCATTTAGAATCCTTGAAATGGATGTCAAGAGAACAAGATCCACTCTGGTTGCTGGTAACATGTTTGTTTTAGACTGCTCAGCAGCTTCTCAGGAGGATGTCTATAATCTCAATGTGTGCTGCAGCAACACCACATAGGTGCAATGTAAAAAGAAGCGTATCTGAGAATTGTTCACAAGATTAGCATTAGAAGTCACATAAAGGAGCAGAAGCCATAAATTCTGTGTTCAGAAAGATACTGTGTTGACAAGGGCACTGTCAGGAAGGTTGACTGGAGTTTGTTTCAGTTCATGCCACATAGAACAAATCCTACAACAAAGCAGCGTTTTTACTTATGTACTGAATCTATAGAATGCTTTTTCTTTCCCCCCTAAATTAAAGTTGTTTTTACTATTTTTAACAGAAGGGAAGTCAAGGAAGTCTAAGCCCTTATCAGTAGAAACTGAGTGGGAGCATGAAAATAATTCATATGTCCTCTTATGTCCCCTTTGAGTATATTGTGCTGGAGTAGATAGATGCCAAAATAAACAACTGCCATAGAGTGAGGGATGTTGGACTTTCTTTGAGTCAAAGCTCAAAACATTAAATGAGAGGGCAAAATGATCCCACCGTATGAATTAAATGATTACTTTTTTCTGATTCAGAAGTTTTCTGGGCATTGTAAATGGGTAAAAAAAAAAAAAAAGAAGAGCAAGCTAGAATATGCAGTGTCAGAAGCCACTTTGAATTTCAGTGTTTCTGGCACAGCAGTTGAAGGAGGGGAGGGCAGCGTTTTGGTGCATGTGCGCGTCGATGTAGTGTGTATGTATTTATGGAATGGAAATGACAGAACCACAGAATTGCAGGGGTTAGAAAGAGCATCTAGAGATGACCGAGTCTGAGCACCCTGCAGGTTCCGTACAGCTGGTCTCACAGGAAGGCATCCAGGAGGGCCTTGAATATCTCCTGAGAAGGAGACTCCACAGCCTCTCCAGGCTGCCTGTTCCAGTGCTCTGTCATCCTCACAGCAAAGAAGTTCCTCCCTGAGCTATACTGGATGTAAATGAAAATAGAATAAAGCTACAGCTGTATGTATACTCGTTTCTTATGGTAAGATTAAGAAAAGGATGAGAAAATACAAGGAGCAGTACTAAAGAAAAGAGCTCGTGTTTCAGAAATTTGTACTGAAATGTGACTCCTTTGAATCCTGAGTTGTGAGTAGGGACCAACATCTTTGAAACAAAAAGCAAGCAAGGCAGAGCCCCACTTCTAGGACCATAAGCGAGACTAAAATGTAGTATTAGTGACTGGAAATGTTTCAATGTTTCATGCATCAGCCTATAGACATACATCACTGCTCTAAAATTACATAATATCAAAAGATTTCACAGGATTGAAGGACTAAAAGAACCCTTCTACAGGGCAAGTCTGGCTCTTTACTGCTGGAGGAACCATCACAACAATCCTTCTGAAGTTTGTTCAGGCCCCTCTTATGATGGCCTGGCATGAAAGCCTCACCTTCCTTCCCAGGCTTTCCAGAACTGGATTTGTTTTCCTGATTTCCAGCTGCAGTTTGTTCATGTGCAGCTTTTACTCAGCTGATTTTGTGCTTATGTTAGTTTTTAGCTTAAATGTTTCTGAGTGCTTATCCCTTTTTCTTCTTTATTAGCATCAGGTAGCATCATTTCAAGTTTGGAGAGACCGGGCTGCAGCTTGTCTATCAGGGTACCTGAACAAGCATAGGGTGTGGGTATTGGTAACATATTAACCCATCAAAATCAAATTGATTGTCAGTTCTCTAAGTAAGAGACTGGAGATCCTGTCAGGAAGGTGGCCTATTCCTCCTACATTCTGTGCTTTTTTAAAATTTTCCTTACAATCCCTATTTATGCACTGAATATGTGCTGACTCCCTTTGGCTACAGGCCTGATGTAGGTTTTCTGTAGCTTATTCCAAATAATCTAATTCCCAAACCAGAACAATTCAAGAAAAACATTTGCTTCCATTCCGTATTTCACGTCCTCGTAGACGAATGCAACATCTGTGTCGTATCCTATTTTGTGCGTGTAATTTTTCTGATAGTGTTTGTTACAGAGTCAAAGTTCCACTGATTTGGAAAGAGACACAAACTGGTAGGACCAACACCTTGCACCTACAACTGCTAAACCAAAATGCTTTATCTGCCTCATTATTTGGCAAATGATCTTCCAGTTCATATATGCCCCAGGTGAAATGACTTTGCAGTCTTCACTATTGAATTTCTTACCATTATCACTGGTAGTATCAGTTATTTAAATCAACAGTAAAGCCCCCACATTCTTAATGAATGAAGCACAGCTTGTTCTTCTGGCAGTTTTGTTTGCTTTGTCCATTACAGTATTCCTCTGGGTTTCCTATGGAGTGAATGTTTTATGTCACAAATTGCTTCAGTTCTTCACTTTTTCAACTGATTTAGGGAAGAAGTAAGTTGAGTCCACGTTACCTTTATACAGAGTATGGATACTTTGCTACTGGGAGTACTCTTCTGTGCTGTTTGTGGCTGAACACCTGAACGGAAGCTGAGCAAAGTCCTCTGCAAGCAGACCCGGTGTTTTCTTCTCCTGCTGGTGTTGAGCCATTTCGTTTCAGTCATGTTGGTTGTTTCAGTGTCTGCAACTCAGTGTCTGCTGTCACCTTAGGAGTGTGCTACCACTTTCCAGACAAACCGTACTATTCAGCCTAGTTTATCATGGTGAAGGAACATATGAAGGAAGGTTAAGTCTACTGTAATGCTAAGGGTGAGAAAAAAGAGAGGACAACAGTAAGTGCTTGCTGCGCTCAAGTAGCCATTTATGTAATGCTTGTTCAGAAATGGTCTTGGAGATTTTCTTCAGCAGGAGCACACAGGTTTGTTGGTCATGCTTATTCCTGCTTCTCCCTTGCCTTCTCATCTGAGTTGTGTTGAATCCAGCGGAAAGAAAGTTTTTCTCCGTACGTTACTTTGAAGACAGATCACTTGTCTGCTGTGGTTCACCACTTGTCCCCACAAGCACTTGTATGGGAGCAGCTGAGAGGACGGAAGGAGTCCAGGCAAGCCTATGCTGGCTGTCTGGAAAACATTCACCAATCTATGGCCTTGGGTTTTGCTTGCTCTGTCTAGAGAACACCTTGGTGTTCTCTAGAGGTTTTCTTTTTGACATGCATGTTTTGAATGTTTATGTGAACCAACTGCCTGACCTTGCCTTGATATTCAAATTGCCAGCACCATTG
Organism: Bambusicola thoracicus; assembly: GCA_002909625.1. NCBI lineage: Eukaryota > Metazoa > Chordata > Aves > Galliformes > Phasianidae > Bambusicola > Bambusicola thoracicus. The sequence continues at coordinate 12,132 of PPHD01008602.1, read as the reverse complement.
TGTTGTGGCATTAGCTTTATGTTCTGGTGTGTGATCCTTAAGAAAGCAGGAGTCGGTTGGGAGGTTTTGGCAAACTGAAATGATAACTTCAGTTGAAGAAGAGCTAAAATTTTCCCTTACTGAGAGTCTGTGCTTTCTAACTTTCAGTCATGGCCAACATACCTTTAGGTCTATCTGTAACTCTCACCACAATAATACGAGTGGTTTGTATTTCAGCCAGTGTGTTTATCCTTCCCGCACTCTCCTTTTATTGAAAAAAAAAAACAAACCCATATTCTCCTATTTCTTTTTTTTTCTCCATAACTGAAGTGTAGGCATTAAATAATTTATCAGCTGCACACACAGATCTGAGGCTCAGCCAGGAACTGAATCTGTAGCTTCAAAGTCTCTGGCCATCATCCTTTCCTTGGGCCATTAATTGTGATGCTTGTTGTTGGGGATGTTGCTTTCTTTTCCTTTCCAAGAGAGTAATTGCTCTTTGATGAAGTCATTGATGAAATTATCTTTCCTTTGTAATCAGCTGGTCAAATGGGTGCTCTGCTGAGATTATTCTAGCAATCACTTAATATGCAATGAGGGAGTTACCTTCTGTATTTCCTTGCAGGCAGTGACTATTCTGACCTTTGAGACTGCACGGTATACTGGTTTGCTTTAATGGCTGCAATCCAAATTGCTGAAGTGAACAGAGACCTGTGTGACTTTTATGGGCTTTCTAAGGGATTTTTTGCAGACCATCACAGCTGATAATGTCTCTGTTCTTCTTATAATACATTTCAGGTGCAAACTGTAAAGGCACAGGAGGAAAAAGTTCCAATGAACGTAGCAGCACTGTCACACTGTAGGAAGGCAACATCAAAATGTGTGCATATCCATGGAATGCTGCAAAGATGTTGCCTAGCTATTTGTGGTCTAAATAGATTCAGTTTCAGAAAACTCCCTTAATTGTGGTGGATAATCTTTCTGTTTGCATTCTGTATGTTAAGATGGGTTCCTGGGGACTGACTGGTCTGCATCATTTGTCTTATACAAATGATTAGCAGTAAGACAACAGTAGGTTGTTTTTGTTGCTATTGCAGCTTACTGGAACCTTTTGAATGAAAACTGGTATGAATTTTGTGCTTTCTGTTTGCTGTTTTAGTGTGTAGCATGCCTAAATAGCTCTTGGCATAATGTAATTTCTTGGTTTTGGTATTGTTCTTCAATGAGGCCCAAGCTTTGGAATTCCTATTTACATTTTCTTGCAGTTTTGCAAGAATCTGCCTGTATTTCACTTTAGTAAGCAAAACGGTTGCTTGCCTCAACTTCTTGATTTCAAACGAGTTGATTATAAGTAGTTGAGGATTCTGGACAGGATTTAAACCTGAATTTTATGTCGTGTTGGTAAAAGCTTTGCACAGTGTCAAAAAAAAACAGGTGATATTTTTGAGAGAGAATTAATTTGTTTTGCTCAGCACAGCAGTCACAAAGTTCATATGACTGGGAATGCAATTAATTAACTGAATTATTCAAGAAAGCTGAAATTAAGTTCCATTTTTAATATTCTGCCTGGGGAAGTAATATTGCTTGTTTCTTCAGCATCATATGTCAAAACATACGACAGGCTGAAACTATTTTAAGTAAGCTTCTTTAATAATTTAACAGAAGAAGATATTGTATAAATACTTTCATTTTGGAATATTAAACTATTAATAAACCCAGAAGGTGCTGGGTATAAATGAATCCGGTCACCATGGAAAGAGGGAAGATGTATCCTTGCAAACAAAGGGACAGAATGGGTTGTGCAGATGGGCTGGGAACAACTGGCATGTAATTTAATAATGACAGGAATAAAATGAACTAACATAATTCTGTTGTAAGTACAGAAAGTTTGTAGGGCATGGATTTACTGGAGGTCAAGCCAGTATTTCACATTTAATTTATTTTTTTTCTATTTTAGGCTCTGGATGTTGACCGAACTGTTCTCTACAAAATGAAGAAATCTGTCAAAGCTATAAATGTATCTGGTCTGGGTAAGTAGCTAAGAACTTCTGGTAAGCTACATTGCTGAAACTGAAGGGTTGGTGAATTGTTGGAGTTGGTCTTCATCATGAAACAGAAAGTTACATGGGTAACACTAAGAAAAGAAATATGTACATGTAAATAGCAGTCTTGAACTAGCTGCATAATAATGAGATAAGTAACGATGACGTTTGGTGAGATAGCTGAACCTGCCATGCCATACTGATATGAGATGGGGTCCTTCCCCTTGCTCAGAGCTACCTGCTCTTTCTGCCACCCCTGCTGCTTGACAGATCTCTAGATGGGATTTTCAGCACGCGTAAATTTACATAAGCCATTTCAGGTGCTCATCTAACCCCAGCTGTGTTGATTTCACTGCAAGACATGTGATCCGTGTCCTTGAGTATATGGGGGGCAGGCAGGGTGTGTGTGGAAATTATCCTTTCTGTCAGTGATAGGAATCCACACCAACTTAACTTTAAAACTTTATACGTTTTATAAAACAGCCTTCCTGGTGGCTCCCAGTTTTGTGCGTTGAGAGTTTCATGAGAAGAGAAAGCTGATGAACTTCAATTTGTTGTTGTCATGATGTGCGGAGTCAGATATTTCTCTGGCAGAAGTGATAAAAATACGAAGAGCTATTACTGTGTGCATTTTCATCCTGCTCCAATCCCATGGAGTTCTGTGTGTTTACCTGTGAAAAAATAAATGCCGCTTTTGTTGTTGTGGATCAGCAACAAGAAGAAACAGCATTTTGTTCGTTTTTGTTCTCATCTTGCAGCTCATAGCAATTAGAGCTAAGAAAAGATAGGCCTGGCAATTTTGGAGAGCCACCAGTATCTGACAGAAGTTATGAGTATGTTGGTGGTTGGATACAAAATTATAACAAAGACTGCTATTGTGGTGTAATTCATATCAGCTAATTGAAGGGAAATTCCTTCTTGCTGAAGCTTATGAAGCTGCTATCTTTGGATGGTTGAGCGTCCAGTTTAAGACTGATCTGGAGCTGTGTCATCTGTTACGTATTTGTCATGCTGTGTTCTGTTTTCTGTTTCTTGGTAATTCTTGGTTGCTAGACTATGCTTCCTCATCAGTATATTTGTTGTTGCATTTTTTTGCATAAAAATCAGTGCTTTGCCTAGTTTTTAAATTCATGCTGCTCAATCTTGACAATAAACATTTGAAGGCACATCTGTTCCACCAGCACAAATATTGCTTTGCCTCTCCAGTAATGGGGGTTTCTTTTGACAAAAGAAAACCTGTGGCTCTGTATTCAAAAGAACATGGCTACTGGGAGGTTTTTTTTGTTTCTTTGGGTTTTGTTTTGTTTTGTTTTAATGTAGTTTCTCTGAGTATAAAGCCTAACTGTCCTGTTTTCCTTAAGTGCGTGAATGGTAGAAACCATTAGGATCCCAATTTGTACATCATTTAGTTTCTTAGTGAAAAACAAACAAACAAACATCAAAGCCTCAAACAAAATGGCCTGGGTGTTTTTGTTTTGTTTTTGACAGAATCACACAAAGGCGTGGGTTGGAAGGGACCTCACAGCCCACCCACCCAACCTCTGCCATAGGCTGCCTGCTCCCAACCAGCTCAGGCTGTCCAGGGCCCACCCAACCCAGCCTTGAGTGCCTCCAGGAATGGGGCACCCACAACTCTCTGGGCAGCTGTGCCAGGGCCTCACCGCCCTCCAAGTAAAGAACTTCCTCCTAACTTCTAATTTAAATCTCCCCTCTTTTGGTTTAAAGCCATTCCCCCTTGGTCCTGTCACTGCAAGACCATGTAAAAAGTTTGCAGAAAGCCTTTTAAAGCACACCACAAAGAAACCTGAGGGCAACGGAGAGTATTTTGGGTCAGGAGCTGTGGAAAGAACACCACTTCCTGCTCCTTAGATGTACTTCTGGGTTACCAGCTCAGCTCCAATATTGTGTTGCTACTGTAATGACCATCAGCATTGTGGAGGATGTCTTAGAACTGTTGCAGAACTGCTGTTCTGTTGACTTTTTAAAATCTGATACGTAGATGCAGAAGCAGAGGCCCAAGTCTTGTGGATGCCGTATGGAACAGAAAGTCAGCATGGTTCTACTGACTGCTGATTTCACATCTAACTATAACAATTAACAGCAGCAGCCTTTTCACCTTTTTCTCATGCAGTGGTGGCGTTCTCTTTTTGCTGTTTGAATTGTCCTGACCTCCACCCTTACTTGGGCTCAGACATGCAAAGCTAGATGCAGGAAGCAGTAAGGATGAAGAAAGTGATATGGAAATAATGAACCGTACTGGGCATCTGTGTGAATAGTGCAGTTGCAGTGAGCCAAGCCCTGTTTTTTGCTGTCTGTGCCAGTTTGTTCAAAGCTTCTTCAAGTGCCAGTATGTCTCAGTTCATTTGAAGCTTCTCCAGGTGTATGCATGTCACACAGTAGTATTAGCTGTACAGCCTTAATTTAGCCTGTAGTTCAAATAGCAAAATGTTTTTGGGAAAGGACATTGCAACATGAATCCTTTGGATATTAAATTGCTAACATACTCAAATGGGCTTGAAATTAAACCAGATCATTGCTACTTTGAACTAACATTAATCTTCAGTGTTTCTGCTGGTTTCATACAATGGCCAAGAAGGATTCTTTGTTCTTATTCATGCATAATTTGTTTTCTAGGGTGTGGGGTTTTTATTCTTACTTTTTTTGAACCATTAGAAATATGCTGCAACTAGAATAAGGAAGAGGCAGTATTAACTTAATCAGTTAACAACTTTTTATGTCTGTCTACACTGGAAAGTGACTGGGAGGCTATGATTGAATTGCTAGTTAGATGTAGATAAGGTGAAGGCTCCTCACATTTCCCTTACATTTGAATCAGGGGAGCCTGCTTTGGCCTAGGTTTCATCTCACTCCCTGGGCAGAATAACTCCTCAACACACAGCGTTCATGCTTTGGAGAGCATTGAGGAAGTGCTGCCTACACCTATATTCAGAGCCTGTCATCTCCGTTAGGCACTGGGGCACTTCTGAGAAAGTTTTGTCCTCTTAGGAGGGAACCTAATGGTCATGAACCAAAACTGCTCTAAGTCATCCCATGTTAAAGGCAGACTACTAGGATTTGCTTCAGATCCCCACTGCTGGTCTGGATAAGAGAGCTAACATGGATACGGGTTGCATCCTCATCTGTAATGTTTGTAGTCCATTTCCTAAGATGGCCTGAGAGTCTTTGATGTATTCCCCTGTTCAGTAGGGATTCAGGACTCTGCCAGTGTTTCCACTCCCCTGTGATTCTTTGTTCAGCACACAGCAGTTAGAGAGCATTAACAAATGACTGAAGAAGTTCATTATAGGAATTAGGAGTTAAGTGTTCCCTTGTACTGCATGTCTTTCTAAACAGGATTTTAGTCAGATTATTGTCTTGCTGCAGTGACACTTGCGCACATTTGTACAGCATTTGGATAGATGCACATAAAGCAGAATTAGTGAGATACTTCATACTTCCAGCATAACTTAAAATACTTTTTTTGTGTGTGTGTGTTAAGTAAACATTCTTAGTGAGAAACCTTCTGAAAAGTTGTTTTTCTCTGCTGTTTTTTTAAAGCTTGGGTGTAATTTTTATGACCTGTTACCTGCTGACGGTATTTTTGTGTTTTGCTCTTTTTGAAGCTCATGTGGAAAATGAAGAACAGTACACACAAGCACTGGAGAAATTTGGAGGCAACTGTGTTTGCAGGGATGACCCAGATTTGGGAACAGCATTTTTAAAATTTTCTGTGTTTACAAAGGAATTAACTGCACTCTTCAAAAATTTGGTAAGAATGGCTTGCATAAAACCACGTCGCCTTTGTAACGGCACTGTAATTTCTGTGTTTCTGAATTATAGCAGCTCTTCGATTTGATGGTAAGTTGTGTTTTACCAATGGCTGTTCTTAAAATAAATGAATAAACAAAAAAGAGAAACTTGGCTTAAGGAGACGTCTAGCGCCTTAGCCTTTCACCTTTCAAAACCCAAAAAAAACCTAAACCCAACCACGTATCTCTCTTCTAGAAATTCTCATGTCTGAATGCTTCCCACAACAAAGGAATATTGTTTTTAAATTGTGGAAGCGGTAAAACTCAACTTGGTTTACTTGGTTTTGATGTTGCTTTTACTTTATATTTTCACACTTTCCATTTGTATTTCTAAAGAGAGATTTTGGTGTCTCTAGAAGAGAGTGTCTCTTGCTTCTCAAGGAGGACAGTCAGGAAGAAGAAATGGAACATGTCAAAAGACAATTACGTCCACTGGGGACCAGTTCTGCATCTGAAGCCAATAAGACTTAAAAATATTCTTCAGTGAGCCAAATGGGATGGAGCCAAATGGAAGAATGGGAATTTTAATTATGAATGGAGAATTTTCAGCCTCAGTTTCACATTAATCATAGAGCACAAACAGAGCAGATTCTCATTTTTCATTCTACTAGCTAGATCTATGTCTGTACAAGTCCCAGAATTAATTGGAGCCACAGAACTCTTAAACTAGGGGTGAGGGAAGGGAGATGACCCAGATTGATACAAACATTTAAAAATCTGTGTCTGCTGAAATCAATGGATGTAGACAGATCAGATGCTTTTATGAATCTAGACCAAATGTCTAGTTTGCAGCCAGCTGGTCATAATCAGTTCTTTGGGGAATGTTTCCAGCTGATGGTGATTTAGGGCAGTCTCATTCACTCCCTGATGCTGCCCTCTCTTTTTACTCAATTGTGATATCGAAGAGAGAGAATCTAGCCCCAAGTGTATTTATCTGCAGTGAAATGTATTTCATATTGGTCACATCGATTTGAATATCTCTGGCTGTACAAAAAGCATCTGAGATTATGTGTCAGTAGAGAATCCTTATCAAGTGTGAATCAGTCATTTATCCCGAGTAGTTTTCCACAGAGGTAGACTGCTCATATGGGAAGGGAAATAGAATGGGTCTTCTGATTAATACCTTCTGTTGACTAAAAAACCCCTCTATCTTACATTAGCTGCAATATGGCGACTTCATTAAACAAATGGATTTGTAAAATGCACTGTTTATGTGGTTTAAAAAACCAGTCTACTAAGAGCTCCACCCTCCTCCCCAGACAAGAAAGCTGATAGTGTATTTAATTTTAAGAAGCCAAGCAATAATGTAGTTTTATCTGAGCGTTTGTTGTCTTAATAGTTACTGTTTTTACAAAATATTTCTGATATGAACAACAGTCCTTCTACAGACTTCAAAGAAAAACAAAAGCATAATGTATATCTATAGGAGATGGGATGCATCTTATTAAGTTTGTCTTAAGACAGAGCTATTTATTTGTCTTCTCCAAAGGATATCAGTTTATTCTGTGTTCTGTTTTCCCACTCTCATCTATGTATTTTTGCTTCAGTTTATATATGTAAGTCTTGAGATAATACCTAAGTCTTCAGTTTCTCTCTATCTGTGGCTCTTATTTTCTCTCTTTTTGAAATGTACACAGTTTAGCGTGGTCTAGTGGTTAGCGACCCTATCTGTGGCAGGGAGGTTGAAACTAGATGGTCATTCTGGTCCTTTTCAACCCAGGCCGTTCTATGATTCTAGTTGCATATGGATATGACAGTTTGTTGTCTGTTGGTTGGTTGGTTGGTTTTGTTGTTTTTTTAGTGCTGCTGTAGGATAGGCATCTTCTTTCTTAAAAAGAGATGTCTGGTGAGGAATAGGTCTTTCTGCTCTTTCCTATTGCACTTCATACTGTTGATTTTAAGTTTTAATTTTTTTCTTTTCTCCTGACTAGCAAGGGAAAACTGAGGAAATAGAGGAACAGAATGGACCTTTGAATATGGTGTCTTTTTAATGTTTTTTCTTCAGGAAGACAGTTTCGTCTGATAATAAATATATATTTAAAAAACCAGAAACTTGTCATTATTGCTTGAAAATACCACACTTATTTATAAGAATTACAAAATTATGAAACAATTATAAAACAATATTACTGATTTCGGTAGCTTTGCCTGTTGCTTCCACTCGAATAATTTCTTTGTAACTGAGGTCACTTCAAAAACCTGGTTTAGAAATTCGCTGATGTAGGTCTGATTTTTCCAAGAGATTAAAAGGCTATTGACTAGCATTGAGAGTCCTGTATACTGGTTGAAAATAACATTGGATTTTTTTGTTTTGTTTTAATAATCATAGCCATATGTGGAACAACCCCCATGCTTTCTCACGCTGTTGTGAGATAACCAGCCCTGAATGCCTTATGTGCGTTGGCAGTGAAAAACATCCTCCTTCTAGAGTCTTCCCTTACAGCACCCAGCATTCTTGGGTTGTAAGTAGTTTTGTTAGAAATGTGGTTAGCGGTGTGCAACCTGCTGCTGTTAAGAAAAAACACTGGAAGATATTATTTAGGTAGACCTGCCCCTGAAGTCTCATAGGGCTCTGAATTTCCCCAGAAGATTTTTAGCTGAAACAAGTGGGGAATGTGCAGGGAAGTGAGAGGACATGTTCAGACTGGAACAGATGCCAAAGCTATTAACACTGGCAAAGCTTTAAGGCTACTGTCAAGTTTTGCTTTGTCGTGTACTTTGATTTTGTTTCTCGAAGCTGATGTGTTCTGTCAGCTCTCAGTCTGGGTGGCATTTAGAGCTGTGGCTGTAAAGTGCTTCTGCAAATAGATTTTCTTTTAAACTTGTCTTCAGTAAGATAAAGAAAAGACATAATAAAGTTGCTCTACTTCTAACAGGGTTTTAAAAGTATTGTTTCCTCTAGTATTTGTAAAGGTTTCTCAAAAGGCTATGATGTTTTCATGGACCTATCAAGACATTAATGTTTTAAAGTATTTCATTGATACCTGAAGTAATTTTTGTTACAATTAAATGAATCAACTTTAAACTGTTTAAGTTAAAGTTCACGTCTTGGAATTGCTTGAGTTTTTATGTGGTTTGCTTTGCTACTTTTTTTGAAGAAGTAGAGTTCTTCAAATTTGAAATGATTTCTGAAACTTCTTAAAGAGAAAATGCTCATTGCATATCAAGTCCTTGTAGCTACTCACTTTTGCCTGATGCGTTGATCAATTTATGATACATTGAGCAGTATTTCTTTTAGCCATAGCTTCAATACCAAATTATACATCTTCCTTGAACTTCCTTTGAATTAGAATTATGTTTGAGATTGGTCAGTTAAGAAGTCTTTTTTGATTGTGAAATACAGAAAACGATGGAGCTTCTTTGCTGTGTTTGAGCTAACACGGTACCTTTTGTGGCACAGACAGTATTGCTTGTTGGACTTTCCTNAGATGGAAGCTTCTTTGCTGTGTTTGAGCTAACACGGTACCTTTTGTGGCACAGACAGTATTGCTTGTTGGACTTTCCTTTTTTCTGATGGTAACTGAGAGGACTGGAATCTGCTGTCTTCACTGTGTAAAAAGTAGCTGAAAGGAAGAGATTCAATGTGAGAAATTTTTTTATTAATAGTCCTTGGATTTTCAGTGAGGAGAAATGGAAGAACAACGGTGGCATTTTTCTGATGGTAACTGAGAGGACTGGAATCTGCTGTCTTCACTGTGTAAAAAGTAGCTGAAAGGAAGAGATTCAATGTGAGAAATTTTTTTATTAATAGTCCTTGGATTTTCAGTGAGGAGAAATGGAAGAACAACGGTGGCATTTTTCTGAACATATGCTCCTATTTTACTTCATTTTAAAAATGTAAGAAGAAAGGAGGTTTCCTTAGATGTAGAAGATAACCAGTAAGAAAACAGGACATATATTTCTGTACTGCATAATGAACTTACAGATTTTTGTGTCCAGAATTTTCTCTCCTGAATAATGGGTCAGTACAGAGTTTTAAAAATATATTTGGTGTCTGAAGTTTTATAAATGTCTGTAGTTTGATAAGTATTCATTTAAATTAAGTACATGAAGGACCTACAGATGTATATATGGGTTTGGAGTATTATATGTGAAGATTAAAGATTGTTGACTAAAGATCATCATGAGGCAATTCTAGTTCAATAAGTCAGCCTTCATCAGTGGCCCAACTCAAATGCCTCTGCATATTCAGGTAGCATGGGGAATAAACAAGAGGAGTTAGAGACTTGTGCACACCTGCAGGGCCATGATCTTAGTGGCACCATGGAGATGTGGGGTGGCTCCCATGACCAGAGTGTTGGAATAGAAGAAAACAGACACCTGAGGATTGATAGGCAAGAGATATAAGGAGGGCGTGTCACCCTTTATGTCAGTGACCAGCTGGAGTGCATGGAGCTCTGCCTGGGAATCGATAAGGAGCTGACCTAGAGCTTGTGGGTCAGGGTTAAAGGATGAACTGGGACAGGTGATATTATAGTGGGGCTTCTGCTGCAGGCCATCCAACCAGGAAGACTGAGCAGATGAGGCCTTCTGTAGAGAGAGGAGCAGCCTCGTGTTCTCAAGCCCTGCTCCTCATGGGGAACTTCACTCAGCCCAATATACATTGTAGGGACAACGCAATAGGACATAAGCAGTGCAGGAGGTTCCTGGAGTGTATCAACAATAGCTTCGTTCTCCAAGTGATAAAGGGGCCAACAAATAGAGATTATGCACTTGACTTTATTCCCATCATCAAGAAGGAACTGATGGGGAACATGAAACTCAAGGGTATCCTTGGCTGCAGTGACCATGAAATGGTGGAGTTCGAGATCCTTATGGCAGCGAGGAGGGTGCACAGCAAGCTCACTTCAGGAGAGCAGGCTTTGGCCTTTTCAGGGATCTGGATGGTTAGAGTCCTGTGTGTCTTAAGTGTCCTGGCAGATGAAGTTCCTAAGCTGCTATCCAAAGGCCAGTCACTCTTAGCTCTATACCTGATAAGATCACAGAGCAGATCTTCCTGGAGACTATGATACTGTACATCCAAAAGAAAGAGGTGACAGCCTGCCTAATGAAAGTGGCTTCACTGAGGGCAAATAATGCCTGACAAATTTGGTGGCCTTTGATGATGGGCTTTCAACTTTGTTGGATAAGGGAATAGCAATTATATGCTGTCATCTGCCTGGATTTGTGCGGAATATTTGACACTATCCCACATGGCATCATTGTCTCTAAATAGGAGAGACAGGGCTTTAATGGAGGGACTAGTTGGCGGATAATGAGTCATGGTCAACAACTCAATGTGCACGTGAGGATGAGTGGTATTCCTCAGGGATCGGTGCTGGGACCAGCGCTATTTAATGTATTTGCTGGTGACATGGACAGTGGGATTGAGTGCACTTGTCAGTGAGTTTGCTGATGACACCAAGCTGTGTGGTGTTGTCTGTGAACTGGAGGGAAGGGATTGTTATCCAGAGGGACCTTGAGAGGCCTGGCAGTAATATTCTAGATTATGAAAAATAAATCAAGAAAAATACATAAATGTGAGGACTGTTTTCATTTTCAAGCTTTTTAAAAATTATCTTTAGGAGCTACTGTACACAGAATTACCCAGAACATCTCAAGGGATTCAAATAATCAGAAAATACTGTAAACTTGTATGTAAATCAGGAAAGAGATGTTAAGGCTTGCTCTTGCAGTAAGTATGAAAGTACAGAGATTGCAATAAACCTTTTGGTTGTAGGTGCTAGGAAAAGCAAGATGTAATAATTCGTCTTAACATGGCATAGGTTCAGCTCTGTCTGGAATGTCATCTTCATTTCTTTGCCAAAAAGGTATTGATCCAACTGAAAAAAATTCTGAGGACAGTAAGAATAAAAATGATCCAGGCTTAAATAGGTTGTTTTATGAAGGAAGCTTAGAAGAATGGGTTTGGCTCAAAGATAACTGTGCGCTTGCAGGAGGGGAATTTAATAAATTGCATGTAAATGGGCTCTGACCCTGAAAAATATTAGATGAGGTGACCCAGAGAAAGCAGTGGAAGCTTCTCACTTAGATGTTTTAACCTAGGTTAGAGAATGTACAGTTGGGAATTCTCCACTGGCAAGGAGGATGGGCTGGAATAACCTCAAATCTCTTCTTCCTTTGCTTTTAGACTTACACACTTTATGCTTTTAAGAATACACTAAAAAATGTATTTCCTGCTATTTTATGCTTGTAGTTCCTAATTGAGAAGGTTCCAGTCTGTAGTTTGTCTATTGGTGGTGGTATAGTGGTCATTCCCAGTAGTATGCGGCATCATATTATGTACTGTAGGGAACCTGCTT
>PPHD01008601.1:0-21580 GCA_002909625.1 Bambusicola thoracicus | reverse complement strand
GCCATTCTGTGATTCTGTGATTCCGTGGAGTTTGCGTTCTGTCCCCAAACTGATCTGAAACAGCTATGGTGATATTAGAGGTTTTCTGTTGTACAGAGGAACGTTTAAAATTAGCGTAAATGAGATAAAACATATATTTTATGTCTTCTTTTTAGCCTGTGTGTGTACAGATGCGCATTTACACTTGCGTGCATACACAGACTAACCTTCCATCAGCGTTTCTCTACTGCTGTGTATGTATAATTCATACTTCGTGTTGCTGGTGCCAGCAAAGCACTTTTTCCGTATTATTTTCTCCAACAGCAGGGTAATGCAGCACTTCTGATGGACTAGGAGGTACTGGCGAGGAAATATAGTAATGGACATGGTGCATTAAAATGTCAAAAGGAAAAAGAACGAGGCAGAAATTGCAAATAAATTTTTTAAAAAGAATAATAACATAAATAAAAGACCAAACACTTGCAGGTATTTTACATCCTAGATCCTGACGACTCCTATGCAGTGTTTTCCAGTCTAGCCTTTTTGATCCTGATGCTTTGGGTTTAAAATTCTAATTGTGATTTTAAAAAGCTGTAGTTAGGTAGCAGGAAGACTTGAAGTGCTACTGTAAAACTTCATGTCTTTAATCCCTGGAGAGAGCATATATTTTCTATTGTTTTCTCTCTTCCCCTTAAACTCCGAGGTGCTGTTCTCTGCTGGGAAGTGCAGCGGAGTGCAGGAAGGTTAAGTACTCATTCAGGTCTCTTTGCTTATTCAAACCAGGCTACTTCTAGATGAAAGGCTGCCAACTGTGAAATCCCCAAAGTAAACGAGGCTAAGATAGGACTGGGAGGCATAATTGGAGCCAATGCTGGGGTGCGTTATCTGTTGCCTTTGAAATAAGCCCCTAGCAGAAAGGCTCGTTCTGCCCAGCCTTTTATTTAACGTTGGTATACAGTTACCGAGAAGGAATCACTCCTGTTCAAATTCAGCCTGTTCCCAATTCTCGAGTCTCAAAATGTGGGCTATTTCTCCCCGGCACCTCACTCTTCCAAAGAGCTCTGATTTCCTTTAGGGATCCTGACAGATCACAATAAAATGAGCCCCACCTTGCTTTCTGGTAGTGCTTTTTGGATACCCAAGCAGTAAACTTCAGTTGGTGAAACTACATTTTGGCTTCCAAATTATAAAAAAAAAGGCCCCCTATAGCTTCAGCTGGATGAAGCAGTATTGCTTCTTGGCCAAAGTGACTGCATGGTGATGCTGAGAGCTCTGCGTAACTGCTGCACTCACACCACCTGAGGCTGGCTACATTTCAGCAACCAGTGGAACATTTTCTTCCTATGCCAAGTTTGTGAGATCTGAGAGGTTAAAGTCCAAGTATCAACGATTCCTTTAATTGTAATTCCAAATGGGGTTATTAACCAGTACTGACATTTTTTCTTCAAAAGGTCCCATGTCTCTTCCCTCGTAATGAGAAATACTCATTTGTATCAAGCTGGGTTTTTTATTTGTTCTTTTGTTTTAAAAGAAAAAAAAAGGGGGACTTCTTTACCTCATGTTTACATCGCAGAGCAGACCCATATTTGGATTTTTTCTGAAATGTATTAGGAGGAGTGAAGTACAGCTTAGCTTGTATGCATTTGCTGTATTAAAGGGAGAGCTGGAAACAGCTCTTTCACTATTATTATTATTTTTTTTTTTTAATGGAGATGCATTTTGTAGATCAGCTCAAAATTGCTGATAAAATTCTGTAAGGAAAGGAAGAATCTTTACATGCTGAGCTCACCAAAGCCATTTCTTGTGGGAGACTGAGAGAAATATGTTTTTATCTGGAATTTTGTTCCACTAAAAGGTAAATCCATCATTTTGGAGCCCTGGATGTCACCATGCTGCAGAGCTCGTGCAGGCAACCAGTGAGTTGGGGATATGTTTTTTTTTCTTTTTTGGTTACTCATCAATCAAGTAGACTGCTGTATGCTGTTCATGCCATTAGAGATTAACCAGAGACCTCAAGTCCTACTCCCTTCCTCCCTTGGAAAGTAACAATTCTTAATTTGTGGAAGTGTATTGGGAAGGAGGGCTGATTTTCAGAGTCACAAATGAGAATTTTTGGTCATCTAAAGACTATCCTAATTTAAGTGTTATTGTGCCGTGATTATTTTGGGCTTGATTTTGGGTATTTAGGAGAGCTGTCCTAAGGAGAAATACTGTTTTGCAACAAAATGGTGCTGTAGTTTATTACCATTCTGCCTTAGAATCAGATGCTACATAGGAATTCTGAACTTCAAAATGTGATCTTTAAGGTGTTAAGAGTGCAGTACTTCATTAATTGATGTTTTTTTCAATACAAAAATAAAGAACAAAGGAGGACTCTAGACTGAGTGCTCGTTTTAGGCTGACAAGAAATGCTTGAGGTTAAAAAGCCAGATTTTCACTTTTGTCTGTTTGCCAGAAGACCTACTAGTTTAAATCGCTGAAGTAGTCAGAAGAAAACAGGAGAATAGCCATCTGTTCCATGGGACTCGTGAAGAAAGCCAATGCCACGGCCGCCGTGTGTGATTTGGCGCTTGTATTGTGCAAGTACAGGACTGTGACTGAACAGACTTGGATTTTTGTGAAAGTGAGAGACATAAAAAACGTTAGGCAGATTTGGGGTTTTACAGCAGCTTTTGTGCTGTTTTACAATGGTGATAGTTGGGAGAAAATTAAATAATTTTTAGCAGCGTTGCGTGGGGTAAAATGAATGGAAAGAGCCCTTCACTAGTAATGGAGCTCAGTTGGGAGCATCTGTTCTAACTGGACATATAAGTAACATTGTAAGAGTTACAAGTGTAACATTCTAAACAGTAACAGCAGTAAGGGTTTTGTATTTTTTTTAATGAGAGCCACCACTGCCTCTAATACATTAATTAAATACCTGTCGCAGTTGTCACAGTAGGTTTCAGGCATCTCCTGAGCCAAAAATGAAGAAAAGAGCCAGCTGAAACTGTTCTGACATATGCACCACTCTGCTGCTGTGAAACTGTCTGGAGTGCCAAAATGCCGAGACTGACGGTAATAGTGGTAGTAATAATATTGATAAACATGTAATAGCTCCAGGCTATTGGGCAAAGATAGGTAAGTGAAAATGTGTCTGCTGGGAAATCCCTTTGGAGAACTTCCTCTCCATGCTGCTGCACATGCACAGTTGCGTTCAGCATGCTGTCAGACAGATGACATTTACTATGAAAAGATACATTGAGGAGCTGCCATGGAATGATCAGGATTTTATTAGATTTTCAGCTGATTGCCAGCACAGTGAGCTCAGTGGAGCTGAGTGGTGCTCAAAAGCAGTGCGAGAATGTGACTGAGCATTGGAAAGAAGGAGGTGAGAGGCAATGAGAGAATTGCATCCCCAGATGAAAGAGCAGGGAGCACTGGCATCAGGCCACACCCAAGGAAACTGGATCTATGGGATACACACTGTGTCCTTAGCTTCCTGCAGCTTTTTAGCACCACGCTTTGGTGACCTCTGGGCTATGAGTGTACTGGGAACATACTTACCCACTTTCAAGTCATCATTCTAGGAGAGAGTTCATAGGGCCTTCCGACTTTTTAATAAAGCTATTTATAACGTGCACAAAAATAGAAGGTACATAGTGAGAGAGTCATATGAGTCATTCCTAACTTTGCTATCAAGTCACACCAGGCTAAAGCACCCTTTGCGGCGCTCTGATTCAGCTTGGCTGCATTATGCTGTACAGGATAATTATTATATATTTTTTTTTTCTAGAAACCCAGTTCATGCATGCTTTTGCTTGCTGTACACATCGCTCTTTTACCCAACACACACTCCTCTTGAACTCAGAAACATATCTCCTTTTAGTGCTAAGATATTCTATCTGATGGGGACAACGTGCCGGCTGCTGCCCTGAGAGCTGCTGTTTAAATCTGTGTTGTCAGGCAGGTAGGCAGGGGTCACTAAGGGCAGAGCTGCAGTGGGATTACAAGCCATTTCACTTGGCCCGCTTTGCAGTAGTCCTGTGTTTTCTGTCACACAGGATTATATTGCATTTATCTAGCACAGGTTGCACTGACTACAGAGGACTTAATTTGTTCTTATACAAATAAATTCAAGCGTGGAGGTCTGGCTGCAATTGTAAGAATACTGTCTAATAAGGGCATTTCAGGGAATCCCTCTGGGTTTGAAGATGAGTGACCAAATGCTGTGGTCACTGTGAAATTTGGACCACAAAGACTTTAATGCAGAAGGAGCTTTATAAAAACAAAGGGGAATAGCTGCTACATTAAAAAGAAAGAAAAAAGAGAAGAATACTACAGTATTTCACTTAAATATCCTTCATGACTAATTGACTTTCAGGCACACACTAATGTGGGGTATGGGAGCATTATCACAGGATGACAGAATCACAGAGGTTGGAAGGGACTTCAGGAGATCATCAAGTCCAGCCCCCCTGCTAACGCAGCTTCTGTGCAATAGGTTGCACAGGTAGGCATTCAGAAAGGTCTTGAATATCTCCGTTGAAGGAGAATCCACAACCTCTCTGGGTAACCTGTTCCTGTGCTCCATCACTGTTACCATAAAGAAGTTCTTCCACATGTTAGTACAGAACTTCCTATGTTCAACTTTGTCCTATTGCTCCACACCACCAGGAGGAGCCTGGCCTCATCCATTTGCCTCCCACCTCCCTTTAGATATTTATATACATTTATCAGATCCCCTCTCAGTCTTCTCCTCTGTAGGCTGAATAAACTCAGGTTACTCAGCCTTTCCTCATATGGCAGACGCTCCAGGCCATTTATCATCTTTGTGGACTCCTTCTAGGAGATCTCTGCTTTTTTGAACTGAGAAGCCCAGAACTGGGCACAGTGGTCTAAATATGGCCTCACCAGGGCAGAACAGAAGGGGTAGACCACCTCCCTTGACCTGCTGAATGAAGTTAAGGATTTACTTCGGCAGGCTTGTGCTGTTTTCCTCCTTGAATTCAACTACTTTACTATTATTTTTGCCTTATTTTAGATCACTGCTAATCTTGGATTTCTTCCTCAGTTTTTGTTATCTATAAAATGGGATAGATACATTTATGATGATTTCAACCTGTGTTCAGCAGTACAGATGTTGTGTGGCTGTGTTGTATTAGCACCAACATTCCTGAATTACATACGCCTCTGATGTTGCTCTTCCGTGCTTGGTGTCGGGCATATGTTTTCATTGCAAAAATGTTTAACGTGATGATAATAGCATACGGTTTTGTGGCTACTTTTCTTGGTGGGGGTAAGCAGTCTGATAGCAGCAATTAATTTTTGAGTTTCTCCTCCCTCCTTGGTAGATTTTCAGTAAAATATATGTAATGGTGATGATGTTAAAGACACAAGTATGTATGTAATCAGAAGAAAAATGGGTATATTTAGAAAAGCAATTTCTGTTCTTCTTCCCAAAAAGTATGCCACAATATAATAATCTTTAGATCAGTCAGACCAACAGAACAGGCAGCGTACTTGGTCAGATTGCAGTGGATTGCAAGGTGATGTGCACTACCATGTAATTATGATGCTAGAAAATGATTCCCCATTTTAGCATTGTCTCTTAGGCCTGGTTGATGCACAGAACAGTCCAGTGCTCAATCTGCGTGCTGAGCATCAGCAGATACACACACACACCCCACAAATCTGGATGATTTTTCATTTTTGTTTCATGGGGTTTTTTTTGGCATTGTGTGCATTGCAGAGCCTCGGCCTCTCTTCTCACGCGTGCACACACATAGGTGTAACATTCTCTTTCTCCTTCTGAAAAATGGATTTCATCAAAGGCTTCATGGCAGAGCTAACGCCTGCCGCGTCACCATGGTTGCTTGTCTAAAACTTTGTTACTGTGAACCGTGAGCTTCCCTGTCCAACAAAGGGAGGAAATGGAAATTCAGGTTAGCACATCTATAACAGCAGCTAACATGTGAGTGGGATACCTTGCTTTCATACATAGTGGTTTCGAATTTGTGTTATTTGCATGGGAATTGCCTTTAATGCCTTTTTGTAGTTTTTCAAGCCAGTATTTGGATTTTGTGTGTACTGGCCTTTGCTAACAGCGATGACTCACTGATGAACTTCCCATCAGAGCAAAACAAGTGCTGTTGCTGTGTACTTTGCCTTGCTTTCTTCTCCCTCCTCCAGTTCTCCCATGTCCTCTGATGACAGAAACGATTTCTCCAGGGAAGCTCATAGCGTTATAGCACTGAGGAAAACCCATAACAAAAGAGCATATGTATCTGCATGCACGTGTTTATGTGTGAATTCTCCAGGGAGAAAACATTTGCAGGTCTCACTCCTGAATTACTCTCATTATAATAATCCATTTGGTGTCAAAGTATGACAGATTATAAGTGCTTAAGGCTAGTCCCAGCTCAAGACAGATTTAAATAAAGTACTCCTGGTTATTGTGCAGGTCAGTGTGTTTAAATAACAACCCCCCAAATCATACTCTGACATTTAAAAGAGAGAGGAAATACTGTCATACTGCAGACCTGGCACAGACAAGCGCAGGGCAATTTGGTCAGTACGCTGTGATTTGTGAGTGCACGCTAACGCAGTTATTTTCACAGTTTGCAATCAGGTAGCCACCTTAGCAGCGTGTCAGCATTAACAGAAAAAAATGTTCCTTTTAAAATGTTTACATAAATTGCTCCCCAGAGATGCTACAGCGTGTTTGCTGCAAAACTGATGTAGGTTAAAGATCTGGAGTGAGAAGGGCAAACTTCCATGAGCTCCTCTGTGGGCCTTCTTTTAATTTCCTCCACCAGCCAATCGCCCCAGTGGCCAGGTCATGGGAACAGGATAGTTTTCCAGGTCCAGTGCCTAGGGCTGGATACCTGGGAGAAATCCCTGCCTTAAGCAAGTACCATGGAAAACGTCGTGAAGCAGAATGCAGAAGTGCCCGGATAATAGTAGGTGCCAGCTTGTGGCTACCAGGATATATGTGACTCTGTGACAATTCCTGTGACAATGACTTGAGCTCACAGCTGCAGATCTGCCTGGTGTTGTCCCCTGCCTGCCCATCATGGAGGCTGGGACAAGAACCACGCATCCTCATTTTCACCAGCCATTCCCTGCTGCCAGAGCACTGTCAGCTTCACAGAGACCACGGCCATACCTTTCCAACCCTCCACGGCTGCAGAGGCAATTCTGGCTCCCATGTGCCTCCAGCACCTCTCTTTTGCTGTCACCTCGCTGTCACATGATTCCAGCCTCGGTCTTGCCGTGCTGGGGACCCGAGCTGTGGAGCTGCAGGAGGGCATATCTCATAGCACCCTGCTTTTGAGGCTCCCCTCTGAACCCCTCCTGTCCTGTGGGCAGATCTCTCTGAGAGGCCCTGCATTCACTCTGGGAATGACAGTTCTCTGTCAGAGAATGTTCCTCTTTCTGTCACTCCATTTCTTCTTCCTCTTGTGCATCCACTGCCCTCCCGTCCCTAACACCCTTTTGGCACCTCATAGCAATACTCCCAGTCCTTGTGGTTCATTCTTCTTTTTCCACCTACTCTATTTCCATCTTCTCCATCCCAAACTCCTCACCTCTGGCCCACCTAGACCCTCCACCTCTCAACCCTTCAGCTGTACCCTACAGGTCTTAGTGGTTGACATCCACTGTGTTCTGGCTGCCACAGGGCTCGTTTCAGGAGCTGGATCGGTTTCTGTGACTACATGAAGGGCTTTGCTCCAGTCTTACAGGGTTAGATTGAGAGGAGAGTGCAGAGTTCCCAATTCATGCCAGAAAATTTACTTTAACTCGGAGAACTTGATCCCTCTGCTCACAGCAAAAGCCTGGGCTTGGATGTGCTTCCATACGGAAAGTTGTGTCTTCATTTCTTCTTCTGAGAAGCCTAGTCCACTTTCATTGTTGTCCACAACTGTACTGGACTCACCTCTGAATTTCATTTTGTAGTCAATTGTCTGTTCAAATCTGAGGAAGACACCAATAAAAACCTTCTTCAGATGGCAGCTCTGAGGGGGACCAGAATCACATACCGGCAAGTACACAACACAAGGTCTCAGTGCTGCAAAGTGACTTCTTTTTAGCAGTCGTAGACAGCACAGTAACCTACTGGTGACTTCAGATCCAATTAAAGAAAGGCATCTTCATATAAGAGACACTGCTTAGCAGCTGTGATCGCTTGTGTGCTTCTTTGTACTGTCAGTGCTCTTTTTTTCTCATTATTTCTTTGTTCTGCTTTTTAATGATGACCAGATCTTGCATGTCATACCCTCTTTTCAAATATGTGGACTTCTGCATTAGCTCAGAAGACACAATTAGATCTGATGCTACTTATTTTGCAGAGAAGAGAGATTACGTGCAAATTAAGCTTTGTGTAGATTGCAGATGAAGGAAAACAAAAGAGCAGAACATGACCTTCTTAATAGGGAATGTTTTGAATTTGACCAGTTTTATTTTGGACCTGATAGTGTAACAGACCATCAGCAGCACAGTGAAGGTGTAGTTTAGGATCACAGGGTCGTTCATGCTGGAAGGGACTTCAGTACATCTCTGGGCTGATCTCTTCTTCACTGCCGGCTCACCTGAGAGTTCAGAGCTTTATCCATTTGGGTCTTGAAACCTTCTAAGGACAGAGATACCCCACCAAATTATAGTTTTCACTGGAAAAATGGCTTCCTTGCGTCCAGTCTGCTCTTCTTGCGTTTTATCTATTGTCTGTTGTCTTGAGTCCTCCCACCCTGTCCCACTGTGAAGAACACACCTCTGTCTTCTTGCTGACCTTCTTGTAGGTGCTGGGGAACTGCTGTTAGGTCTCCCAAAGCTGCGTCTTCTTCAGGCTGAACCAGCCCCGGTACCTCAGCCCCTCCAGAGCAAGTACTCCAGCCATCTTAAGGACTCTCTGTGAACGTTACTCCAGTTTATCGTTCTCCCCTTTACTGGGGGTCCTAAACAGGACGCAATACCCTAGATGTTGTCTAACGAATGCTGACTAAAGGAGGTGATCATTTTGCTCAATCTCTGGTTGTGCTCCAGGTCACACACCCCAGGATGTTGTTTGCTCTCTTTGCTGCCAGGCATGCTGCTGGCTCTTGCTCAGCTCCCTGTCTGCCAGTACCCCTAGAGCTTTTTCAGCAAAGCTGCTCAACCCACTCAAGCCCTAGCCACACTGCTGCAGGGAGCTCACTCTACCCTGCATGGTGTACCTGTTGCTGAATTTCATAAGGTTCCCATCAGCACATTTCTCTAGCCTTTCTGGGTCCCCCTGGGTGGCAGGCCTTTTCTCGAGCATATCAACTGGCTCTGACATTATGCAAGTGCTGTAAATTAGTACATTCTCAAGAGAGTAGTAAGCAGATTCCTCCCCTTCCCATTTTTAATCTCTTCCGCTTGCAGAATTCTTGGAGGTGTACTTGTAACACTAGAGCAGAGAGAAGAAGTATGTATGCTTAAGTATGGTCTTTAAACTGATAGCATAATCCTAAATTTGTATTAGCTAACTGTTTCTTCTTCTAAATGCAGAAAAATACACGATCCGGAGTCACTGTATAAGACAGGTTACAGCTGGAAAATACCTGACAGGTCATCTGCTTCTACATAACGCAGGATTTCTCTGACCAGAGCATTTTCTGATGCGTTGTGTTGTGTTGTGTGTGTATGTGTGTGCATACATGTCAGATATCGAGATTTCATTCACTCCCTTGGAGGCAGCTGTATCTCACCATTAAGACATTTTTCGTTATCCTCAACAAAAATGTTTCTTTTCTTAATTTCTTATTATTACTCCTAATTATCAGTTGGTTTATCCATAAGCAACCCAAGTATTGATGTTTATATGGTAAATATGGAGCTCTGAGCAATGTGATCTAGCTGTAGGTGTCCCTGTTCATTGGAGGGGAGTTGTACTAGATGACCTTTAAATGTCCCTTCCAACTCAGATGGTTCTATGATTCTGTGATACTGTGAAATCATGTCCTTTACTGGGTTTGTTAATCCATAGAATTCATAGGCAGTCACTTGAGTTTTTGCCATTAGATGTCACTACGTGTACAGCAAACAGTTTTCGAAAGTATTTATTTTTGTTTAGCCTCCCAGAAAAATGGGGGAGGGAATTGGGAGATGTAGGAGAGAGTATAGTAGTATATTTTTGAGGTAACTTCTTCTTAAATAGTACATTGGATATTCCTTTACTTAAAAGCTGCACAGAAGGAAACATAAGATTTTTGACTTAACTCCAACAACCAACAGATGATGCTGTGACCTTAAGCATATATAAATATGTTTAGCAGCTGCTATGTAACATATTTATAAGTGTTTAGTGACCTGGAGGTTAATCAAAATGAATTCGGTGATCTCAGCTCAGTTCTTAATGGACTCCACTTCATATTACAGCACTGATGCAGCACAATTTGTCACAGTCGGCAGTCTTTACTCAAAGGAGGCCCACTGTGGAATGAGAATTAAAGGCTGAAGTAATACCTGATTATTTCTCCCTTAAGAAACTTTCCATTCCAGGCCATCATAGAGCAGAATAATATGTGCAGAAGCTCCGTACTGCACACTGCACCCAATCTCAGAATAAAATAACTTTTGCAGGATGTCATCTTTTGAAGTTGCTGAGTTAGCTCCTGCGTACTCCAGGTTTGTGCTTTCATGGGGAGGGGGGAAGAGCAGAGTTGTGCAAGAATGGTGCTGAGTCCGTCACTTGCTGGGCTCTTTCCAGATACAGAGTGGTATCCCTTCTAAGCGTGGCATTACACGGGAGGATGACAAGGAAAGGCATTGCCTATCTAGATAAAATTTTAAAATGAGGTTCTGCCATTCAGGTCTTTCAGGGTACAGAAGCAATTTTGTAGGCTTTGGTTGTTTTCTTGCTGTTCTGGCCAAAGCTAGTATATTCCTTTTATTTAATTTCCACTCTGTCTCAACTGAAAATAGTTTCCTACTTTTTGATTTAAAGCTGTTGTGCAGCAGAGTGCTTTCATGAACTACAATTGAGATTGATGTCCAAAGTGGGTAACATGAAATAGGTTGTTCCTCAGTTTGAGACAATGAGCAGACCCACAGCTTAGAAGATATACATGCTATAGGAAGTAACAGTGTTGAAATATTAGTAGATCGAGACCAATTTCAGCTTACCTGCAAGGTACAAGACACCAGTGTATTTTTTAAGCAAATGAAGGACATTGGAGAGACAGATACCTGTAGAGACGCCTGTCTTTTCCAGAATCCCATCTTCACTCCATAAAAGAACCTTTCAAGATCTATTATTCCTTTTTTAAAAAATAAAAATGCACATATACACTTTCTTCGTCTTCGTTCATATCTTTGCCCAGTAACGGGCAGAATCTCACTTATCCACCATGGAAAGAACTTTTCAATTCACAGCATTTATTGAGATATAGGATTTTTTTACTAAATTAAAAGGGGGAGGAGGGTGTTAAGATACAGTATTTACATAATAAAAGCTTGCTTGTATGACTGAAATCTCTTATAGCTGTTGCCAAATGGTCCTGCTCTTCTCTTTTCCCTTTGTAATTTTCCCTTGGAGCATTGTACCACTGTGCATTTTAAATCTTTTCCCTCCGCTATGCATTACCAGCTTCATCAGGGAAATGACATTGTATGGCAGTTGTCTCCTTCATATCAAAAGAAAGCCTTTGCCTCTTCGCGAGAGTGAAGAAAAGTTTGTCTTCAGAGAGCAAAGGACAAAACTGACTTGGAAAAATATGCTTTATTTAGATAACACGCTCTCTCTTTTCCTTTGAAGAAATTCACAATGTGTCAAGAAAAATTAGGCCAAATATTGCTTTAATGGTCTTCCTCCTCTACCTCATAAATGATTTCAACCAATTGTGTTAAGAATCTGCCATGAGTTTGGGGATGACAGGAAGCCATTGAAGTTATTCAGGGTTGTTGGCTTGGGGTTTTTTTCTGTTTTGATTGAAATAATTGTAATAACGAAAAGCAGAATTTATAGCAAAACTGCATCTTGATACAAGGACATGCAATTTCCACCATTTATATAGTAAAATTAAATGCTCTCTTTTTCTTGGGTGAAAGACAAAAACCAGACAGGTACCAAAGCCGCGGAAGACAAAATTTGGCTGTTTCCTTTTTTACCTTATGTATATGAAAAACAGCATAAATTCACAAGGGCACAGTGAAGAAAGAGGTCTGAATTTTTTATTTTCCTATGCGTGCTATCAATATACAGATAAGTGTATTTATGCATGTGCTTTTATTTATAGATATAATTTTATATGTGTGGCTGTATGTCCATATACATGTCATAAAATGTGCAGTCTTTAATGATACCAAGAAAAGGTAGATAAATGAATTGTGGATAGAAAGAGTAAAAGGATGTTCTTGAAGTTGGATGAAGCACTGCAAGTACTGAAGAGCATCTGAAGTTAAGTCTTTAAAAATACTTAGTCTGAAATCTTCATGTTTGAAGATGTGGCGAATTCTTCCAGTTTTCCTGACAAAGATTAATCTCCATTATGAAAGTATTTTGTTGATACAGGGTTAACTTTCAAAACGAAAACATTTTTGTTGAGGTTTCTTGTTTTGACAGTGTATACTATGTACAGAGCTTTTTGAAAGATTGGACCAAAATGGGCATTTTGTTCAATGCTGCAGTCACGTCTTTGGTCACTTTAATGGTATTTGCTAAATTAACTATGACTTTGGGCCCCAAATCAATACTGGAAACAGGAACGTCTGTTGTGTGATTAAAAAAAAGAAACACAAAGCGAAAACATCCACACGCAGAATCTGTTTTGAAGGAAAAAGCAAAGCAGGAAGTTACATTTATATGATTTCATTGGGACTTCTGTGAATGCCACTTTTGGTCATGAATCACACTCAAGACAGATGCTCACATGCAGTTGGTGTTCTCTTTTGAACCCTGACTCTGGAAGTGTTTACAGGAAACAGGGTGTGTTTGATAATATCAGACAGACAAATCTGAAACAGATTCCCTGGCACCTATTTTTCTCCTGGTCATTTCACTGTGTTCTGAGCTGTGGCAGGTGAGGATTTGTATTACGTGGTCAAAATTTTCCTTCACTCTGAAATTCTTTTCATGCCAAACCTAGGCAGGATAAATAATATGACCTATATTTTTGTGCTGATAGATTGTGACTGTAAAACCTCCATATACAGTGTATTGCAATTTCTTGAAATTTGTGTTCCATCCAATTCTGTCTTAGATGTACAGGAACTGATTGAAGACTAATAGCTCCCCGTGTAGGTAAGGTGAACTGATTGCGTGCCTTCTCTTTAGCTGTTTGCAAACATTAGGAGATATACTTTTTGACAAACCACAGCATCTTCTGCAATGAGGTACGTAATGAGACACTGTGTGTGTGCTTTTTCTTCTCGTAGGCAAGGCAATTTTCCTGCCATGAATCAGAGTGGTATTATGGGTTCCAGCTCCCCCTACACTCAGCCGATGAACAACAGCTCGGGCTTGATGAACCCGCAGGCTCCTCCATACAGCATGGCGCCTAACATGGTGAACAGTTCAACAGGTAATGGTGGGTAACCTTTCAGGAGTGGCCTTCCTCCAAAAAATCTGTTTAAAGTTACCAGCTCAGGCTGATGGCAGAGGATAGCATTCTTTATTCGATTCACCCCTGGCTGGGGTAGTTTGGAGTGATTCGAAACTAGGCTAAGATTGTCACGTTTTTTGTACAATAACACATACATTTTTCATGACGTCCTTCTGCACAGCATGTAGATGAGGGCAGTGTTTTGAAAGTTACAGTGACACTCGGACCTGGTTTGACATAGGTGTTGGCTTGCAAGTAAATGTGTATTTTTGAGCGTGTCTGTGAGAGAGGGAAAGAGAAGAAAAACGTCATCTTTGAAGAGGCTGCTATTTGCCTTTCAGTGTCTTTCTTCCTAAGGTTGCAATTTCAGATATTTAATGTGATGCTGGTTTAAAGAAACAATGTGCACCTGCTCGGACTTGAAGACGCTGTAAGTTGGACACTTAAAACAATTACTCTGTTCTGAAAATACAGGCCATATTTACTGTGTTTCCAGAATTTGTATAACCATCTGTAAGGTTTCTTCATTTACTTATTTAAATATCAGTGTTGAAATTTAATCACAGCTTCCTTCCACAAACAGAGCATATTTAACGTAGCTGTTGGGTTTATCTTTCGCATTGCGACTTGTGAATTTAGAGTCCTTTGCAGATTTGTGTGCAGGTTCAAAGACAGGTGAATATAATTCTGCACAGATATGCTTTATAATCCATATTCAGTTTGACATCCTAACAATTATCTTCCAGTCTTCAGTAAAGACCAGTTCTTTCACTGGGAGAGTTCGGATGGAGTTTCAGTACTCTAAAGTGGATCTTCCGAAGTACTTATTGCACTCACGGAGGTTTTGTGCATGCTTTACTGATTACATTCCATCTTTTTGAAAACTGTTCTTTCAGATTTTTTTTTTTTTTGAAAGTTGAATTTCTACTTTTTGCTTTTATTTAGTTCATTTCTTTCTTTAAAGATACCTTACTATTTAAATTGTATCTTACCAAGAGCCTGTGTTTCAGTATCTTACTGCTTAGCCTGTTTCATTCCATCATCTTTTGCCTTCTTCCCTGCTTCCCCTTCTTGTTAATTTCATGTTCCCCTACTTCTCAGGCAGAAAATAATCCTATGAAATTCTAGTGTCTAGTATGACCAGAGCATTTCTTTGCTGTATATAGGAGCTCCTGAGATACTTAGGAGTGTCTCATCTTTTAAGAATACTGTTACATTTTTGTTAGCTGAAGAAACTGGATAGAAGTTGTTAATCAGCAGGCTTAAAAAAAAAAAAAAAAAAAAAAAAACCAAAAAAAGGCCTTTTTCAGTCTTTCTTGAAAGCTCTTGGTTAGTCCAGACAGCACACTTCCACCATCTGAATGAAGAGGGAAAAGCTATTGAAAAGACCATTAGATAATAGCTTGCTCTTCCCCCACCAGAGCTGTCCCAGGTAATATTATGTTTTGTTTGTGTAGTTATGTGTTTTGTCTGGCTTGCTGAAATAAAATTACTTCTGAGCATTGAAACTGTGCTATAAATTCTGTTTTGCTATTAGCAGAAGTAATTTTTCCCCTTTTCCTTCGGCCCCCAGAGCTGCAAAAATAACCAACAGCAAACAGATGGCAGAGTGCCCTGCCTAAGAAGATTTATGTATTCCTAAGGAATAACCAGTTTAAAGGAAGATTCACAGAGGTTTTTTTGTTCAGATAATTCAGCCATTCGTTATTTCATACAGTGGAAATCTGTTCAATGCAAGGCCATTTATCCTAGCAGTCTTTTGTATGGGGTAGTCATACTCTTTTTATTGTGTTATGCATTCTGAAATATTGGATTTTTAATAATTTAAACATTTATCAGGGTTTTTTTTTTCTGCCAGTGCATTTGTGAGGTTTTCTTTTGTTCCACTTTTATTAATTCAAAGGTTACCCAATAGAAAGTAAGCGCAAGATGAAGTGGAGGAGCTCGGCGCACCTCTTTTCCTCTGTGTGTGAGCAGACATGCATCTAGATTATACTCTGTCACTTCTGCAGTCTCCAACAGCACACAGAATGCGTTGGTACAGGGGGGAAAAGAGAAAATGGGGCATGAGTACACTGCTGGGGCACATGCAGTGGGGATGCTGCCATTCCCCGTGTGCTGACCCATTCTGCCTGGGCCAGAGAAACGCAGGGCTGAGCTTAAAAGTGTCAGTGCTGCACTTCAAATGGTATTGGCTTGAGCTGGGGGGCACTGCAGGGTCTGTTCTTCATGCGATGAGATGGAGCACATGCAGATGTTGCCTGCATACAGGTTAAAAATGTTATTATCTGTGACACAAAGAGCAACTCCATTGCCTGGCTCCTGAGCCTTCCTCCCTCTAGTATAAAGCCACATCAGTCAGAAAAAACTGTGTTCAGTCAGTGTGTAGGGCCAAAAAAAAAAGCAATTGAGTAGCTGCTGATGGAGTCAAGTGAGAGGGTTAATTTGCTGACCTGCACTGAACATGGATACCTGTTGTTTCAATTACAGGTCAATGCAAAAATAAGGTAAGCAACAGGGAATGAATGTTTTCTGTTGGTTTTCTGGATTTTGAGAGTGCAGTTGCCTGTTTTGGGGAAGGTAGGTTTTGGATTATTTATTGTAATGAAATGCCGTTGTAGGTTTTGCTCTGTGAAGCAGGAGAAGATGAGGATATTGTTTGGAACTGTTTATACATGGTTGCAGAGCTTCCGTACAACTGCACATAACGCTTCTTGCCACCTGTTTTTAATAGTGTTTGTAACTCCTTACTACCAGTTGATGTTTTTATTATTATTTTGCTGTCTCTTTTTTATTTTTTTTTTTAATTAATATAACCATCAAAAGGAATGTCGTGTTGCAGTTCTGCATCCTGATATTTCAGGAGCAGCTGTTGGTCAAACAGCACAGCAGCAGCTTTTGCTGATATGGAGCGGTTTTGGAGCACAGAAATTATGAGGTTAATGTAGTCGAGTCCTTCTAATAGAGTGACCCACCCAGAACACCTAAAGCTTCAAGCCAGGATCCCTTCACAATTATGAAACAAACTGCCACACAGAAAAATGGTAAAAACCTCCACTGCCTGTGTGTCATATGAGGGTTCACATTCCCATATTTATTTCGTATCCTTTTTCCCTCCATTTTTCTAACTCTGGCTTTAAAAAATACAGTAAAAGGGAACTTACAAATCCAACATGAATTAAAAAAAAAAAAGAAATCATGCTGTGAACCTTTGTAATTCACGTGAAAACTACATTGAAAGAGAAGTAATATGGAGTCTGCATCTCATGGATTTCCATATTGTACTCATACCCTCTTCTACCTCCGAGGGTGAACAAAACAGTCAGAAGGTGTTCGTCTCCTCACTGCCGCCACCTCCGCTGTACTGAAACCTTTCATTTTTCTGAGTTCTGTTGTTCCCAACGAATCTCTAACGTAGGAATACTTAACAAAAAACGTGAAGTTCTGGGAAAAGTTATTTGTGCTGAAAAAACTAAAAGGGTGCTCTTAAAAGTAGACAGAACACTTACATTTTCATATGTAGTATGTTTTTGACTTTGTATTTATTTGGCTGGACCTCTGAGAGAGAAAGCAATTATATTTATAAATGTGAAGCATTTTTTAGAAGTGTAAATTGTTTTTCTCTGTTTTGTAGCTTGGTTGGTTTTCATTTTTCAGACCCATGAAGACCTCCATTTATTTTCCTTTTTCTTTCTTTTTTGTCCTAATATATGCCTTTATATGAACAATTATTTAAAGCCCGTTTCAATAAAATTTTCAGAGGGTGCTGTCAGCTGGTAACACCTGAGGTAACGCATCCCCTGGACTCCAAACAGGAGGTGGCTGTAACATGGTGGTCAGCGTGACCGCAAATCAGCCGGCTCTTGGAGCTCACCTACCCACATCCCCAGCCACGTGCCTGGGTCACTCCGCAGTCAGGAGGTTGGGTAGGCACGTGGAAAGCACGGTGCTGACATCCTGGCTGCCCAAATGCCTGTCTCAGAAACAGTGCCCGAGTGTCCCAGGCCGTGCTTTGGCCCATAGGGGAGTGGCCATTCATGGGAGGATGTGAGGCAAAGCTGTTGTCCCTGTTCTGTGTTTTTTTTTTGTGGGTATGAAAGCAGCGGGGATTCTTTTGCCAGCTTCACATGAGTCATAAATTTTCTACTTCTCTTTTTTCTTGTTCTTTTTTTTTTTTTTCCTCTTTTAGGAGGGAGAGTGCTAGGGGCAGGAAGGAGGGAGAAGTGTCTTACAAAGGATGTAATATTCTGTTTTGTAGAGTGTGATTTGTTATTGCGTTTGCAATAAGGAGAAAAACAATGTTTGTGTATTGCTGCTCTTACAGTATTTCATCATCTTCTGGGACTGATAGCACAGCCTTTAGCAAAAAAGAATACTTTGCTGCAGTTTCACTCATGTCAATATGTGCCTTTGAGTACATTAAATTCAGTGTGGAATAGTTAATTCGGGACCTTGACCCATACTTGCTTTTTGAAACCATTCTAGCTCTTAAATTCTTATAATAAGCCAGAGGCTAGTACTTGAAACCTATTCACAGCACACTACAGCACTTTCTGAGTCAAGGTTTTCCTGTTACCCTCTTCTCTGAAATGTTTTCTCTTTCGGTCTGCACTTCACACGCAGAATTATCAGTGCCTGTGTAGAAAGAGAGCGTGTCTTAATTTAGCAGTTTCGTGACAATAACAGTATTTCACTGCTCAGAAAGGGTCAAAACAATGTTCTGGCTGTACTGCTCTGCTGAAAAGTGAAGGAGTGTCTGTTTGCAAATCACTGGAGAGTACATTTGCAAGAAGTTACGAAAGAGCATTTCAGCAGTGGATGGAAAGTAGCTGTGGAAGTGTGTTAGGTAAAAGTTATAGGGAGACCTTACCATTTGGTAGTCAAACCCCTGCAGTTCTCCTCTTTAAGGTAGAAGCAAATTACGTACATGAGCTTCATTTGTCTTTTGTTTGTAATTGTCTCCAACTCCTGATAGTTGGACACCAAATTATATACGCAGATGTCACCAAACAAGAAATCTGCAGTACACGAAGGGAGTTGGTGTTTTTATATTCCCGAATATAATTAATACAGTCAGGATGTGTTTTGTTGCAGCCTAGAGTTCTTGCCCTTTACATGAGATCTTAGTTGAAGCCTCGTTGAAAAAGAGATTTTGTGAAGGAGCTCTGGTGGAAATAGGGCTGCCAGGAACAGGCGGAAATATTTTGTTCTTTGTAACAGAAAATAATGTGCCAGCGTCGTAACAGGGGGAGACCAGCAGAGGATTTGGCCATGCTGAATTCCAGTGAAGAAGCATGATTTTTAACATTACTTTGTTTGACCTTTCTAAAATTGCTTTAGAGGGGAAGGGTCATTTTTGCTTTGCTTTTAACTAAAACTGAGATGTCTTCTTTGGTGCTTTCACAGCATGAAATGTGTTAAAAAGGATTTTGTATAACAGTTTTGCATCCCAGTTCGAAACCAGGCTGTGGCATATATTTGACCATTTTGTATGTGTATTTAAAAAACATACCTAAAAGAAAAGTAAGTTTTTTTTAAACTCCAGAACTCAAAACTAAAATGTGTTAATCTGCCATCCTTCACTCCATAATACCCCACTTCTTCAA
Organism: Bambusicola thoracicus; assembly: GCA_002909625.1. Taxonomy (NCBI): domain Eukaryota; kingdom Metazoa; phylum Chordata; class Aves; order Galliformes; family Phasianidae; genus Bambusicola; species Bambusicola thoracicus. The sequence goes on along the minus strand of PPHD01008601.1, from coordinate 2,454 downwards.
GCACTATAAGGGCAAAATGCATACAAATCACACGCTTAGTGGATGCTGGCTTCCCAGTATATTATCGCTCGGCTGTTTTGTTGAGGTTTCACACACATACATAAAAATAACAGCATTTTTAGCTGATCCCAATAGATTTCCTCTGCAGCTGCATCACTTGAAAAAAGCTTTTTGTTCCAATTCTTGAAATCTTAAGTATTGCAAGTAATTTTTTTAAAAATCTCGATTGTGATTTATGTGTAGTGATGACTTTAAGGGTTTGATTGGGCTACAAATGTACTGTGAAAAAGCAAGAAAATGTGCCCATGAAAAACACTGGCCGTTCAAAGCTGAATATCGAGCATACAGTTGTAAACTCACATGGCACATGGCTGGGTAGGTTTTTTTGGCAGACCCGTAGTCTCAACCTGCAGTGATGCTAAAGATATTAGCAAATTAGCACTGCAAAGCTTGCCAGCGTATTCACCAGAGTCCTGCTCGTGCTCTCACTGCTGTAATTAAAACTAATTATTTTCTAAAACATAGTAATACATGAATATGTGCAATAATCATTTTGTAGTGGGCAATCTGTGAAGCATTTTAAAGCTTCTTTTCCCCCTCCTCTCTTTGGCTTGCTATGTAGCATGCCTGCTGCCTTGTGTGAGCCAGCATTGTCATTTTGCAGAGGCACACCAGTCTGGTAATGATCACATTCTGGTTTTTTCCTTTTTTCCCATTTTTTTAAAATTTTCTTTAGAAATCATTCTTTGCCGATTCTTAAAATTTGTGAGTTTGGGATACGTATTTTTTTCTTTTTTCATTGCCCTAGGTTATTCTAGCCTATGTTCTTATTTATCTCCGATCCTTCTTCGAAAGCAGGGCATGAGGAGAGGAAAAAAGAGGGAGAGGGAGGGAAGATAATCCAGTCTGAGCACATGGGTTTTTTTGCAGAAAAGAAGTGCCTGGTGTCTTGCTGTTGTACTTCAGTGTCATGGTACCTCCTAGCACCTGCACTGCCCAGTATTTTCTGTGTATTTATCTGAATGTTTCTTCTTGCATCTTTCTAGAAGTCCAGGAAGCCAGCAGCAATATCACTATACTTAGCACTTGAAATGAAAAAAAAAAAAAACAACAACAACAAAACCTTAAACCCCTCACACCCCTGAGAAGTAACTGCATTTCACTATCAGAGCAGGACATTTGTGTGTTCATTACAGTTCCACCTCATTTTGGCACAAGAGGAAAAGTTGACTGCCACTTGTCCAACAGAGCAGAGTTTGCAGCCTGTAATTCCGTAGTTCAGGCTCACAAGGCTGAGCGGTGCGCCCTGAAGATAGGGACAGTGATTATCTCCTGGACACCAGTTTTAATACAGAAGTATAGTTGGGAAATTCAGCCTTTCCCTCAGATTCAAAAGTGCAAGCAAAGTCTGCATTGTTTTCATCTGTGGTAGCCTACTACTAGAGGAAAAGTGGAGTAGTTAGTAGAGTAGATTGTTGCCCTGCTAAAACGTAGTGGTCAGATCCATGAACAGCTGCAGACCACCAGTGGTGTGAAAAACGATTTTCTGCATAAAGTGTTTTTTATTGTTGTTGTGTGGCACTTGCATTCTTCCCTTGTTCATTTCTTTTGTTTCCTCGCTTTAACTGTAGAGGTGTCCAGGTTTCCGGATGCCAGAATGAAAGGACAGAGGTGGGATAACCTCTGCTTCACGTGTCACCGCAGTCTGGCAGTGGGAAGCATTTTTTTCCTAGCAAGCTGAACACAGTCATGCTTAACTGTTTCTCCTGTTTTCGATTAGCACCTATGGGTCTTGCAGATATGATGACACCCGGTGAGTCCAAACTACCCCTTCCTCTCAAAGCAGATGGCAAAGAAGAAGGAGCCCCTCAACCCGAGAGCAAGTCAAAGGTATTTACCACTTTGCACGTGGTGTTGGTTTAGCCCGCAGGAGTCTGCTGTGTTGTCGTCCATCTTCTGGTTTTGGCCTACCCACTTCTGTTCTTTCCTGCATGCGTTTCCATTCACGTGCAATTTCTTTGTTTGTTTCTTTTTTTTTTTTTTCCTTTTTTCCTTCATTGTGTGGATCTGAAAGTTACTAGTTCTTACGGCATTTTAACTTGCGGGGGCAAAGCTACCCAAGGCAAAAGTTGCGTGGGGGTTCAGCTGTGCCAAGTGGGTGGGGAAGAAGGGTCTTGCCTGATTTCAATACTTGCAGCCATTTTTCTCTGCCTTCAGTTATGGCTTCCTGTTCTGGCCGGCTAAGCAGCAGCAACATACTTTAATATTTTGCTTTCTTGCCTTATTTGATAAAATAAGGTGAACGGCTTGTTTTTCTTTCTTTCATAAGGGGAAACCCATGCTTAGCATTCCATCTGAGCTTGAAATAAGCATGGTGGCTTAGTGACTTTAGCCAAGCATCCAGCAAACTTTCCAAATTATACTAATTAACAATGTTGTTTTAATACTTTATAT
>PPHD01008600.1:0-21580 GCA_002909625.1 Bambusicola thoracicus | reverse complement strand
CTTTTCCTTTTCCTTTTCCTTTTCCTTTTCCATTTTCTGACTTGTATTTAAATGAACTGTCCTTTCGCTAAACAGAAATAATGATATTCCTTTTCGCTCTCTGTCCCTTATCTTTCAATATAAACACATCTCCCATGTGAGAAGTTATTTTGCTCTGATGATCGGGGTGTTTGTCCCAGTTATGATTTCTGCTGCAGCTGGCAAACTTGGTGAATTCTGCTCTCTCACCACGATGTGAACCTGACCCACTTGGCACAGGTGGAGGTGCAAGATTGGAGCTGCACTGTAGGGCCTCTAATAGGTGATTCTTTGTCACCGCAGAGCTTCCTGGAGAGGGGGAGGTGACAAAAGGAGAAGAGTTGCTCTTACCTTGAGAGGCTTTCAATTTTAATTTACCAGCTTTCAATTTTCCATCTGTTTTTCCAGTGATATTCAATACACAAATTATGGTAGAAATATCTGTCAGAATGTGAGAGATATTTGTTATCCATTATAACCTTGCACTTTTTTTTCCCATGTGCATCTGCCTTACTCAGAAAGCCTTAGCAGGTTTTACAAACATGAATTAATAGAATTTAGTAGATCTAAAAAATATTAAAAACTCATAACAATGCTTATTGGATGATACTGCCATCTTTCAGAGTTCAGTGAGGTATTATTTTTGTTATAAGCTGCTACACATACAGAAACCAGGATTTTTTCCTGAAAGGAGGTAGGAGACATTCGTGCTGATGTTCATGTGTCAAAAAATATAGACCTCCCTGTCTTTTTCAGGGGAATTATTCTGTGCCTTGTGGTTCACTGAGCCCAGGTACAGGAGGGGTGGTTGTTTTTCTTCCTCTCTTGTGGCTGGATCTGCAGCCTGAAGGCAGTTCCTGAGCTCAGGAGTGCTAATCTCTTACTGGCAGCTCTAAGCCATTAGGGAAGAAATGTCCTAATTTACAGGAGGTGGGGAAGCCTGTTGCCATCAGAATAATTAATTGCAGCTATGAAAAAAGACATTCTATAATAAGGATACCTTCACATATTAATTACCAGATTATAGACTATTTGTATTTTCTGGGGTATGGCATATTTATAATTGCAGTTAAAACAAATAGAATCCAGAATATCAGAAGTTGTTGGTATGCTGGCTAGAAGCCAAAGCACTGCATGGAAAAAGTAGTTCTTGTACATGAGCAAAAAAGTCTCTACTTGTTTTTCTTTTTGATTATGGAACATTCAATCCTGCACAGAGAATTTTTTTGGAGTGTGTTGTGCAAAATTCTTCCTAAAATCAATTTGTAGTCTGCAGGGGTTGGAAAGCATTTTTAATGAGAGAGAAATTTAGTGCCATTAAAAAAGAAGCATTGGAAAGGGCTGCTCAGAGTTTTGGTAGCTGCAGTTATCCCTGTAGGCATTTGTGTTAATAAAACGTACTTGTGTTGCATTGCTTTCATTGCCAGGGCAGCCTGGAACTCTCAGTGATCCTGCTTAGCTAAACACTTCTCTCATCCTTACCAGGGACCTGACTCTTCCTCTCGATTATCCTACTCAGAACTGCAATGCAGGGCATATTACCCAGCTGTGGCCATACAGAAGCTGTGCCATGTCACTTGGCACAGCTTCTGTGACCATCAGTGTCACAAGAGGTGTTCCAGGTTGGATATTTAAAAAGTTATTCCCAGAAAGAGTGGTGAGATATTGAAACAGTATGCCCAGGAAAGTGGTGGTGGAGTCACCGTCTCTGGATGTGTTCAAGAAACGTGTAGAAGTGGCACTGAGGGACATGAGTAGTGTGCATGGTGGTGGTGGGTTGGTGGTTGGACTAGATGATCTTAGAAATCTTTTCCAACCTTAGTGATTTTATGATTCTGTGACTGACTGTTCACTAAAGCTTTAGGCAATAACATAAACAACCAGCGGATAATATGGGCAGATGGATCAGTCTTAGAAATTTACTAACGAAATTTACAGATTATACTAATTTGTGAGAAATAAAAATACTAATGAGAAAAAAAATATGTTAAAATACAACTGGTTCCCAAAGAAAATTACTACTAATAAAGGCCTTGGGAGAAAATATACAGGCTGAAAATAGATCGAGGGCTTAAGATAAAATGTAAGTACATACACAAGAAGTGAAAGAGTTCAGATGGGAAAAGTTCAGATGAGGGGAAAGCCCAAAACGCAGCCTTGAAACTGAAGGTAACAGAGAAATCTAGAAGTGACAATGAACAGCAAACTAGACATGACTTTACCTCTCATTTATATATTATGTGGTATGGCAACAAAAGAGATGTGAACTACCTTTAGGCTATGTAGATATGAGGGAGAACTGAGAGTTGCTTTCCACTATTTCATTATGCTCTGAGCATCCCGTAACCAAAAATAAATTATCAGAATGGAATCTGTGGAGAGAAAACTGGCAAAAATAGTGAACAAAGAGAACTGAACGCACCAAGCTTGACTGAATCATAATTAAATGAGTTTCAGATATGGAAAGAGTTAAGTGCTGAGAAGGGATGTGATGAGAAGTAATGACATGAAATTAAAGAAGGAAAAATTAGATGTAATATTATGAATAATTTGAACTGAACAGACTGAGCAATTGTGGGTAGAAGGGAGATTTTGGCCAAACACACCAGGGAAAACCCTCGTTTTTACACATTTTTAATGTCCACAGAACAGACGGAGTCAGGCTTTTAATGTCTCACTTAAAAGATGCCTGCAGATGGTGTTTTTTCATGCATTTGAAAAATGAATTTCTACATTTTGATTATGTTGTCATTAGCAGTAGCCTTACTCAGTAATTAGGAAGCTGGTTCCTAGCACGTGTGCTAGGAGAGAGATACTGAGAAAGGAGGATGCTATCTCTTTGTTTCCACAGGGCTATAAATAATGCAACCAGCTACATTATGAAAACAGTAAAAGAAATTCAAACAATAACTATGCTAACTGGAAATATCGTTCAGTGAAAAACAGCTGATCTCCATCACAGAAGGCCACTTTAATTGCCAGTGCTGACTGTGGCCAAGGAAGGAATGAAAATTCCACTAGAGAAGGGTTTTCTCTACAGTAAATACAGTCCCTTTGCTAGGTAAGCAACTCTGAATTAACACCGATTTAGACATAAAGGTGCATGTAGCAGGGTATTTCAGGTGAGTTTTTCTTTCATTCTTAGGTAGCTGATTAAAACAGGAGAATAAGCCAGAAACCACACAGTCTGCTGTGTATCATCAGAGGAAAAGGCAAGAACATGGCAGACGGCTGCAAAAGTGTTTTCTCCCTGGAAAACGGTCACTGCTTTTCCTGCAGTATGCTTAGCCAGCAGTGGCCAAGAGCCAGAGCTGCCTGCTGCCCATTCCTTCCCCTGAGCAACCTTTTTGGCTCTCAGAAATGAAAAAAGCAAAGTAAAACCAACCGAACCCCTTGGCTCTCTTGGAAATTGAAATGATGTGTTCCTCTCCATGACATGCTTGTTCCAAGCTGCAGATTGTGCACGTGTGATTGGTGGTGGTATCATCATTCTCAGCTTAAAGACTGCACACATTTTACATCAGGTGAGCATCTGTGTCTCTTTCAGCCCATGTTAAATATGTAGTTACACTGCTAAATATCTCCAGTATGCCAAAATACGTACAGTGCTCTGCCCAGAAAACTTCCCCTCATTTAGGGGATGAGCCTAGGCCACATAGCTCCTGCTAGTACCTCTCTGAGCTGTGAGTCTTCAGGCAAGATGCCAAATGTGCCCGCAGATACCGGAGCTACAAGCAAAAAATCACTGGAGCATGCAAGCTGCTCTCTGTGTTACCTCTTACAGAATTGCTGTGGTCCTTTCTGAACACTCATTGCTTTCTTGCTATCTTCCTCTCAATATATGAAAGAGCTGCTGACAAGGATCTCTGTACTTCTTCCTCTAACCTTTTTACCTTTCAATTCACCAAATCCCACCAGCAGTTTTTTAATCTTTTTCATCAGATTCAAAAACCTGTCTTCATATTGTCTGGGCTATCTATAATGTGACCCATGCATCTCTATTTTAATTTGCTTGAAAATCCTATTTCTTTCTGGCTTTCCATTATCATCCTTGTTCTCTCACCCTGCTCCTCCCTTCATCTCCCCTCTTTTTTTTTCTATTTTTAGGTTTTGAATTTCTTTCTCATCAAACCCCCTTTTTTTTTTTTTTACTGATCAGAGAAATCTCTTCCCCTGTAAAGTCTTTTCTTTAATTGATCTCACATGTAGTTAACTGAGATTTTTCTATGCTTTTCCAGTCAAATCCATTTCTATTACGAGCTTCTTACAAACCTCATTCTCTGGAGGAATATAACAGTTTTTCCTCCATTTCTGAGTTTAATACTGATTTGGCTGCAACTCGTTCAGGGGAAGAAGCCTTTGGCAAGATGAAGTTTGGCCATAGAGAGGAAAAAAAGAGCAGACTGTGCCAAAGCATAAACAGAATGGTGGAATTTCCCAGCATTTTTCATGGGCTACTGGTTAGACCAAGAGCTGAATGTCTGAATTAAATGTTATAATACTGTCCACTCCCCAAGTGGACACATATCGAGTGCATAATCTGGATGTGTATCGGTTCCTCGTTTGAAAAGCCTCAAATAATTGTGCTGGAGAGGAGCCTTGTTTTAGTTTGAACTTTTAACACTGTGGGTTTGGGAAGCAGCAGTCAGCCACTGTAAAATTGGTCGATTGCTTTCCCTCACTGAAGAAATCAATGGTATTTTAAGAGTAAACTGCTCTGAACATAGGTGTTGCAGCATGAATCTTTTTTTTTTTTTTTGCTTGAGTTGCCACAGCAACATAAAATTTCCTTTCCCCCACATTAGCTTCCCTAAAATATATTTCACAAATTGCCTTTGAAAAAACCCCCTCGTATCGTGCTGACAAATTGTGCTGTTTGCTCTCCGAGTATTTGGTCTTCTGAGGAGTTAGGAACGTCAGCAAAGCTGCCTGATGTGCAAAGAATGCAGATTGTATGAATCCAGCCTCAAGAAATGGGATGGAGACAACAGGCTGAAGTTGGATTAGTTGGTGTCCCCAGGAGGAGAGGGGCTGAGCAGAACCCCCAGATGGTCTGGCAGCGCTTCACAGAAACTGGTGTAAGCTGGGCTGAGGCAGCCTGCCCATTTCCAGCATTCAGAAGAGAAGCAGTGACCTACCGGATAAATGGTGTGTGTGTGGGGGGGGGGAGGGGATATGCTTTAAGAAGGGTTCCTTTCATGCTTTCTCTCTCACACCTTTGCAAGAGCAGTAGCAGCTCCAGTGGGCTTTGAATCAAACATCAAGTGCATATATGTTATTCTATGAGAGAAGAAATACTTGAAAAGATCAGGGAAAAGAGGAATTTGTCTTAGGCACTCCTTATTGGAGAAGTTATTAGATTTAGAGGGTATGTTAAAACCATTTTAATTTGTAAGGTTTTAGGACAGATTCATAAGAAAACCACTCCTCATCTGTTGAAAAAAAAATAATCCACACCTGCAAATAGTTTCCTGTTTCTTAACAGTGTTCTTCCTGGTGCCCCTCATTGTGAGGTGGATCATCAGAGGTGAGAGCTATTCAGCACCTTGCCAACTGAAAGGTGCAGATTTAGCAGTGATGGCTCTGCTCTACACTGTTGGGGTTTATCTACAAGCACATAAATAATAATAATAAAAAAATCATTGCTCTTTTTATGTGGAACATAGATGACACTGACTGTTGGGCCTCAGTGAACTTTTCTGCCCACCTTTTTGCTAAGGACCCTCATCATCTTTAGGTTAGGTGAGAATTTCAGGGTGAATAGAGAGAAAGGTGGATGACCAAGGCAAAGTTTTGCAAAGTAACAATTATCACATGTGAGGAGATTGTGGTTGTGTCTATTTTTGAACCACAGAAGCTGTAAATAAAGACTAGTTTGGCCTTGATAAAAAGTAGATATGCTGACTTTGAGCAGTAATGGGAAGCACAAAATACACGAAATCCCCTGTACAGAAATCTTGGCAAATAAAATTGACTTTCCCCACTACTGCTGTTACTTCTGCTTACCTTTTAACAAAGCTGTACATTAATATATCCAGAAGTAGTAAGGACAGGGGAAGAAAGGTTGATTTTGTTCTCATTGGTGATAAATACAACACTTAGTAGATGACAAATTAAGAGAATATTGAAATCTCTGGAGGCCTAATAAAATGTGAATCAAGTCAGACCCCAGTAAGCATGGGATAAAGTGCCAGCTGGTGCGTTACATTCCTCTGCCAGCTGGTACTTCATCCTTAAATTGATTGTGATCAGTTTTAATGCAACTAATACTTCTGTTTAAGTAAAAAAAAAATCAACCCCAAACCACAGATTTTAGTGTATTAAGTGCTGTTCTTTGTGGAAAAGTACTCTAACATTCAGTAGAAGTGGAATTGAAAAGCATTTAGCCTACTCCAAAGAAATGAAGAGACAATTACAGCATCAGTCTGGTACCTGAATTTTTGTGGGAACTTCATCCTTGTGCCATAAGAAGTTAATTCTGATGGAAGCCAGCATGGAAGCAAGTATTCTGGATGGAGAAATTCTATTAAGCAATTATTTTCTATCTTTTTTTTTTTTTTTTATCAAGGAAAATAAATTTCAAGACATTTATTATTGTTGTATATTCTTACTATATAATTCTGGCTTATTTAAAGCTACAGAAAAATTGGTATAATGTTGGATAACGCCTTGTGTGGTAAAAAAAAACCCAAAACACATGTGCACACACATATACTTACGTCACTCTGAAAGTAATGCCTCCTATTTATTTCCGTGGAAACTACAACAGATACAAAGAGCACAATAACACATTTTGACAGAGAAATTTCTCAGCTACAAAAAGCTATTTTTCAACATAGCCACCACTATTAGCTATGCATTTTCATCAGAGAAGAATGAGAGCCTGCAAACCACGCTCATAAAAATTGGCACCACTGGAGGTGACCAATGTTGCTGTTTCCACTGCTGAAACGCACCACACACTGCTTCACTGTGCTCACATCCTCGGTCTTCATAAATGTTCAGCAAGTACTGATGAATGTCAATCAGTGCCATTTTTTCCATGTGGAGGAATTCAGTTCCACCCCTTTGCTTCATACATGCTTCTATGTCAAATGCCACTGTGTCAGACTGCCCCTCTGCTGCCATCTATTGCACAGTAGCAAAGTGTAACAGAATATTGTTGGGAACGTTCAGCCTCTACTGCCGTACCATCAACATCCATCTCTGATGTTGCAGGCCAACATAATAAAATAGGACGCATCACTTTCACAGTGGCCCTCATGTATGCATGCTCAGTCTTTCAGTCTAACACTCACCAAACTGCTCTTCTTTTGATATTTTATTGTGATCTATGAAAATAGATATGCTACACATCTGTAATGGAACAAAAGCTATCATTTACTGTGAAAGTAGATAAAAAGTCCCATGGAAACAAAGTGGATATTGTGTCAGATTCAAGCACACCAGAAATGAAGGAAGTTTTTCTTTATGATCTGTTATGAAAAGCCAGTATCAGCCCTTAGCAAGTTGTTTTCCTGGTTCCTGTAATCACTGACCGACTTATTTTTAGCTTCTCTGAAAAGAACGAGATTTCTGATGAAAACTTTCCTGCTCGTCTTTCTATGTTATGCTAAATTATTTCAGAGCTGTTCCTTTACATGGAACCGTACAGTTACCTGCTCTGTTCTAAACATACTGTGAATCTGAGTTACCAATCTTGCATTCCCTGAAACCCCATCTAAGTCACACAGAACCTCACAGATGTTAATAGGTTTGACCTAGAATTTCAGGAGCCAAGAGTGGAAAATGAGTATCATTAGAAAGTCTTGAAAAACACATACCTCATTTCAGAACAATGAAAGCATTTTTATTATTTTGCAGCTGACCAGAAAGGGAAAGAATCATGAATGCATTTCAGTGATTTTTGGGACCTTTGGCTTTTTCCAACATTTAGAAAGTGTCTTATTCTGTTAATAAGAAATAAATTACCAAATGCACTTAAATAAAAGCACATAAATATAATAATAAAAACACATGACAATTCAGTCAAATAGATCTCTGACTCTTCCACTTGAAGGAAGGCTCTCTATTGCTTAAATCCTACATGCTAGTAATGTGATTTATGTTGCTCAACACAAACAGGATGTAATCCTGTCAGCTTTCAAGTCAGTATCAGAAAATCACACTGACATGTTCTGGGTGGCATAAACAGAAAATGTAGCATAAATTGAAGAGCTATTCCGTGTAGAATATCAAATCAAAAGAAGTATTTTTACATCTATTTAAAATACAGAATGATGATAATGCCTCCCTTCAAGGATTTTTGACAAACATTGATTTATTATTTTCCACAAGATACATATAAAGTCACCCTATCCAGTTCTTTTGGCCAACATCAAAAAGGAAGACTTTTTTTGCTCACAGATGCACTCTTCAAAGAGGTGAAATTACATTAATTACATACTCACAAAGAGAAAGCTGCATAAAACATTAATGTTGCTACAAAATGATAGCCTCAAAATAACAATGTCTTTTTAAGCTCCAAGAAAATAACTTTTGACTTTCCTTCATGTGTTGTGTCCATAGAACAAATACATTAGCTTCTGACACTGCAGAATGTGGGGCTCTACAGGTGTTTTAAGTGAATGGCTTGACACACTGAAGTGCCTTTTGACAATGTCTTAGAGGAGAAGCTAAAAAAAGAAATGCAGTAGGTTGTCTAAATTATCCCTGGATTACTGCAGTATTCTTTAAAATGATAGTAAAGTGATGCAATGATATAGAAGTGGATGTAGTTTCTTGTTTTTTGAAGTCATCTTAAAACTTCTCAGAGGAAACAAAACAGAGTGAGTGAGGTAGCGAGACAGCACTGGAGCACTGTGAGTTTTTACAACACGGCATCCATTATACATGAGTAAAATACCAGTTGCAGAGCTGCAATCATGGTAGGCATGACTGCTTCTCTTTTAAACTCATATTTCATTTATTCGTTTCACTTTTTCATTCCAAGACCCTGAGCCTCCACACATTTCTATGCAAGTGTAACTATGTGCCTGAATAGTTACAGTGACTTCAGAAAGGATTACTCATATGAAGAAATTAAAGCACGAGGGTAGAGTGTTTACAGGACTAAGACCAAAAGCAGTAGATAGTTGACCTGGGAAAACTGGCAATATTAGAGTGATGCAAACTTAAATGCAAAAGAAGAAATGCAGATTGCAGCATTTCGTTCCACAACCCTATGAGAATTCTTGAGTTCCGTTCCCTTTTCCATGCTGCAAACTGGATGTTGGATGAAAGTTTAGGTCCTTATCCATGGATGGGGGGAAAATACTACCACTGCTTGCATAGGTACTTTGGTGCATTCTTGTCTTTCTTCTCTAATAAGTTTTGTATTTTTTCATAAAAATGTATTTTCTCTATGCAAGTAAGTTTAAGTAGTACATGTATTAGAAAACTGAAGGTTACTCTGTATTTTAACATTCCTAATGTACCCCCACCATCAGTTAAAATGTACATTAAAAATCATACAAGAAGCCCAGCATCCCAAAACTCACAACTCAACCTGACGACCAAGTGACCATCAGTGGATGGTATGTGTCATTGCATTCACTTTGTCTCCCACATGCTCACTCATGTAAACAAGTAGTAATGATGTTAAGACTAGCTTGGCAAGGTTGTCCTATCTGCAATTTATTGTATAAATGCTTATTAAAAGTGAGATGGATTATTTTGTGTTATTATTAAGTCCTGAAGCCTCCATCACTGTCAAACAAACAGCAAATGCTCAGAGAGCGGTATTGGGTACACTGGGACCTTTTCTATTGCAGTAGGGTTCTGCTTTGGCACATAATGGTAGAGTGAGAATCTCTGAAAGCAGTGGAGTCTTACATTGTTTTGGTCATCTTAATTGCTGGAACACATGTTCGGTTTCAGATCAGTTACTATAAGGAGTAAATGTCACAAGAAAATTGATATGCACAACAATTTATTTCCTTAGATATCTGTAAAATACTACACACTTCGCAGATTCAGATGTAACATTTGGCTCACATTAGGACTGGAAAGCCAAGGTGTAACATGCACTGGTTCAGTTGTTCAGTAATAATTTTTTCCATGCAATGAATCCTCCTTATCTTTCATTAACTGCCAATCAGGTCCTCCAGCTGCCATGTGCCAAAATGTATTATTTGTTATTAGCATTAGTGTTACTGTTAAACCCAGACTGAGACATGAAGGAAAATGTTCTTTCCCAGAAGAATATAATTTCACTTCTTCCTGCTGGAAAAACTATATAAGAAAGCATGCTTATATTTCAAAGGTATGTGAAGTGCTGTGAGAATGATCAAACTAAAGCTCAATCAGCAAAAGCCTACTATGCACAATGCAGTGTGAATATGCATACTCTAAAGAGCTGAGAGTTTGGCACATAATGTACATATTAGAATCTCTTCAATACTCCAAGAGGTGGTTATTTAACATAATTTTACAGAAATTAGAGCAGAAGGAAGGTTTACTGTGTAATTGTTTTCCAATAGGGTTAGAGTGGTTTTAACTTTCACAAGCTGCTTCCCTCAGTGATGAAAAAAGGGGAGTATGGAGGAAAAGAACAAGCAGCACATCATGTAAGAAGACATTTCTGTCTCCCCTACCTCCTGTTTGCTGCAGATATTTCTCTCTTCCATTTCAGACAAGCACATTAGCATCAGTGTGTAGGAAGCCAGGCACATAGCAGTGATTTGATCTGAAGTGCTGAGTGCTACATCTTGGGATACATGCTAGATAGGGGCCCCAGCAGCAGTGAGATGTGGCTGAAACTGGAGACAGTTCACGTTCATCAACTTTTGGAGGGGGGATGTTGTGCTGTATGCACAAGGATGAAGCCCAGGACTGAGGGAGATGTTTGGATTGTTCCTGATATCCGTACTATGCTCAAGTGGTGCCTGGCCCCAGCCCCATAGCCAGCCTGCAGCAGCCTTGCTTCTCTCTGGCTGCTGATAGCTGTGTACCTGTCTATGGTTCCCACTCCTTGACCTGCTCTGAAAACAAACTGAAAAGGGCTACTGAAGCTAGGACAGAGATGCTTCTGTGTGAAAGGCAGGAGGGGCTAAGTTTGAACCCTGCAGGAGAGTCCAGGCTCATGGTGCAGCAAAGGGAAACTCACTTTAAGAAAAGTCTGGGGCAACCGTTCACATGCAAAATGAAAGCAGGGCTGAGCTAATCTTTTCTTCTGGTCAATTCTGTTTCTCCAAGGTAGAATAATTAGAACTGACAGCACTATGTACTCTGTGGGAGGAAACCGATAAATTTCTTGGAACAGAAAGTTCTGTTTTATTGTTGTATTGCGTTAACCAACTCCACTCTTTGAAAAACAAAAAGAGGGATGTAATTACTCTGAATGTCAGAAATAAGGTAGTGGTGGTAGCAGTAGACATTTTTGTTATGAATTTCTCTGACAGTTCTGTTTTCTGTTGCGAGTACTGGGTAAAGAAGAGGAGGGCCAGAAGGGAGAGAATCTTACATTTAGGTGTCCCTTATAAATCTTAGCCTTCTTTGTGCATATTTCCATGTTTAACAAACTGCCTCATTCATCAGAGCTCTGCAGTGAGAACAGGAAGGAAAAATCATTTAACAAACACAAGGGAGAATCAGAATCAATGGCAACACACAAGAAGAAATTATTACTTACTGCTTTTATGCCTGAAGTTTCTAGCTCCCTTTGACTTTTTGCAATTTGGACCAAAACTCCACACTCTGAATGTTGTACATTATTTCATGAAGCTTCTCAACTGCTTTTGCTTCCTTTATATTAGAACTTAAAAAACTGGGAAGGATGGGGATACGCTTTAGGAAAACATGGAGAGTTTTAAAATCTGCCTTTACAGGTTTGTTCCAAGTTAGTTCTTTCCATAATGTTGCTCCTTGAGAAGTGCAGGGCATAAATAGTACTGTCTTGTTCATCACTAGTCACTTCAAATGCCAAGATCAAAGTTCAGCTTCTCAGGGCCTTTACTAGGCAGCTGATTACATCATTAAACTGCGCATTGCTAAGCGGGGACATGTGTTTCCTTCCACACCAGAGGTATAACTGATTGAGAACATTGTCATACCAGGATTACAAAATGCTTTTAGTTTGGAATATGAGTTTTAATAGGTAAGTAGGAAGGAAATTATTAAAAATAACATGTTTTTGAAAGGTGAAGTTTCAGTAGAGGTAAGGGATGAGTTTTCTGCTGCCAGACATCAAACATCTGCAATATAAATTCACCATCTGAGATAATCTCCCTTATATCTCTCTACAATGAAGAAAGTTAATAAGAATTTCTTAAGGCTCAGCACTGAGGTTAGTCAGACTGAGGAAGTACATAATTCTCTCCACTGATTATTGAAAGAGCCCCAGTTACTTAGTTCAGTCAGCATTATAGACCCCTTTTTTTGGTCAAATGAATACCTCCCAAGGTATCAATAACAAAAGAAGCCTTACATTTCAGAAGCAAGAACTGTTCAATTGATGACAAAATAGTGACTAATAAACTAAAACTCAGTTCTATTCATTAAGTTTGAACTAATTCAAGACTACAATTTGAAGTTGGAGCAAGTATTGCAAACAAGTATAAATTAAACAGCACTAAAATTTTAAAGCAGATCCATTGCAGAGACCAGAAGGAGTTGTTTCTGAATGAAATAGCTGATTACTTTTGAAGGCAGAAACTAAATCTCACAAAGATATGCCAGGGTTTTGTTGTATGACCTTGTTAGCTTCATATACAATGCCAACTTTCTGGATTAACTCATAAGGATGAAATAATGAATTTATGTTCCGCCCATACAATAAAGCAAATCTATTTCCACAGAGTATAAAAACTCACATTTTTTAGCTACAAGTAGAAAACTTGGAGATCTTAAAGAAAAAGCAGTAACTGTATTCCCAGAAATCTCCATAGAGACTAGCTTGACTTCACCAGGTAAGTTAAAGCGGAAGAGGTGACTCACTCACTCATTTCCCTTTTATACGTGGTTATCTTCAAGGATCTTGCCATACCTGCACAGATTATTGCACTGCCATCACTCACTGGTGCTGCTTCTCAGGATGCTGGACATGCACTGCAGCTCAAGGCCAGCCTGGTGAAACAGGCCTTGGAGCTGAGAGGCCACTGCGGCAAGGGGCAGCCAGGCACATCCATCCTTTTGAGTCACTGGTGTATAGCACGGAAATAGACAGGCCTTGTCTTGTTTTGACATTGATGCCAATGGATAATGTGATCCCTTGATCACTCCTCAGGGTGGAGTTTCCACACGCTGGAAAGATGAAAGTGGGAACCAGTCAATGCATTCATGGACAGGGTTGCTCCCATAAGTTAAGGCAAATTTTATGCAGCTCTTCATGTCAGCGACTCTCTTGTTATGCTTTTGTTTAAAGAATTAATACAGGGCTGCAATTATATGATGATTGAACACTTCACAATCTTTGTTTGTAATAAAACTTGTCCAGCAGATGATAAACAGTTGGCCAAGCCTGAGATCACAGTGGGCTGTGGCAGTGAGGTAATGGATCCTGCCTGGTCTGAACAACAAGGCACCATTTTAGACTTTTCTCAGGTTTTACCCTCTCCCTGGAACCCAGCCTCTTGTCTTTTAAAACCTGTAATAAACACAGAATAATAAATGTTTGGAGTGGCATTATTAGTAGAATAAATTAAGCTCTGCAAAATAATAAGACTATACTTTCTCTGTCCGTAAGTATTTTAAAATGCAGCATTCATGTACATAGACATGTGCATGTGTAGTTCTTGTGCAAAAAGGAAAAAGATTTTCTCAGTCAACCTTTTCTGCTATTCAGCTCTGTGTGAACTAAAAATGCACACTGACACGTCTGTTCAATCACACACTGTCTTTAGGGAAAGATTACGCTATGCAGTATAGAAAAAATGTAACCCAGGGGAACCTGATAATGAATAATGAAAATAAATAAATGTTGGTAAATCAATGACAATTCAGGTGGGTAAACACAATATAATTCACAGAGTAGTACCTAAAATTAGTATCACATAGATTACTCAGTGATTACTTGTGAAAAACATGCAGATTTTTAAAGTGTCACTTGTGCTGTTGTCTAGTTGAGAAGAGGAAAAAAATTGCTAGATATGTCAGGAGTGCTCAACACTACTAACTGTTCAGCCACCTCCAGCTGTAAGGTGTCCTAGAAACTGTAATGGAAATCACAAGCTTCAATTTAATTTAGGGAGTCACGAACTGTTTGGGAAAGCAAATGTGAATATACAAAGGGACGTGTGATATCATTTTATAGGTTCATAATCTGGGTTGGATATATGCAGTAATATGGCAGAATATATACTTGTCTCATCAAGAGGTTTGGTCAGAAGTGCATTCCAAATGCAAAGGCTGAAGTCAGTTCAGATTAATACCACTTTCAAACAATATTGAACATACAGTTCTCAACACAGAGCAAGGCAAAAGATTCATTTTAACTGGATATAATGCGAATACACAGATATGTTTAACAGACTGCTTTTTATGTTGACAGCCTTGGTGAAAGTGAGAAATCTTAATAAATGTGTATTTGTATAGACCCTAAGGGCCAAACTCTGCAGTCATTCAGATTATTTCATATTCATAAAATTCAATAAGGTTCTGTCAGGGTAATGGAAAGAAAATTTGGCAGAAGGTATTTAAACTGTGACACAAAGTATATTCAGTGAGAACTGAATACTGGGGAGAACTTCTTCTCCTTAATTCACAAAGCAATTAAGTTTCTTATTATAAAAGCCAGAATTGGTTCTCAGGATGTGCTACTGAATAGTAACACATTGAACAGTGTATGTTAAATATTTCAAACATTTAAAACTCCATTTATTTAAACATTCTGTTTGTCAGAATTTCCACTTAGCATGGCATGGTGTTATCAGAAATTTATGTTTATGGCTGAGATAGCAGATTACTTCAAAGGTGTGTAATTACAGCAGATTTTCTTCTAAGGTGGGACATACAAAGCCTGCAATGAATTCCACACATCACGTAACAATAATCATCAGAAAAAAAAAACCACAAAAACAAAACCAAAAACCCCAACCCATGACTAAAAGATTGAGTAGGTTCATCTTGAAAGAGTAAGAAAGATTCTGCAATGAAATCTTAAGAAATGCAGCACAGATGCTTCTTCCTCTATCACTTCATTACCCCTGGGCACAAGGTTGAGAATACATGTAAGCATACATATGCACACATGCTGGTGTGTATGAGAGCGCACACGCTGAATTTTACCCAGAATTTTGAATAATGTTTAAAAGCTGTATTTATTTTTAGTTCACATAAATAATGACACTGGGGGAGATGCTGGACTGTCATAGCACTAGCTACTGCTCTGCTGTCAATGCATTTTCCTTCTGAGCCTCCACACTGTATTTACTTGAGAGCATTTTGAGACCAGACTGTCAAGTGTATCGATGTTACCTGTGACAGAGAACTAAGGGAGCTCCCACAGGGAATTTAGTTCCTTGACCCTTTTGATGCACTTTTGTCCATTTTGAGGCAAAGAAATAAAAGAAGCAACTTCTGCTGCATAACAATCATATGAAGTTAAGAAAACTGCCCAGCAGCCTTTCAGGTCGGTGGAAGTCAATCCTTAGCTTTCTCAGGATTTGATTGTATGTGAAATTGATGTTATGACTGTTATCAACTTAAAGCCACAAGCTGGGCGTGGAACATTAAAACTCCAAGAGAAAGAATTCCTCATTTTTCATGCTCACATGGCTTTATATCCAAAATCTAGCACAGAAGACATCCCTAAATATTTTCTTAAAATAAAAAATTGATGAGCTGTGATATAGTGCAGTAAAAAGCTATGTGTTGCTATATTAATGTTGGTGGGTATTTTTCTTTGATCAGTATGTTTGGTTAGGATTTTTACACATGGATGAGCTTATAGCAGCATATAGGATAAGAATGTAAGAGAATTATCACACAAATTCCCTTTCATTTTTACCTTGCTAGAAACTGTCAAAACATTATATATCCAAGAAATGGTTGGACTAGAAACAAGCGCCCAAAATCCTGAAGAAAATCACTGGTTGTGTTAAGTTTATAAAGCAAAATGTCTTGCATGGTGAGCTTAACTAACAAAGGGATGCCAGTTCTCTATACAATGACACCTATTCAGGCAGTGGGGTTCATAGGGTTTCCAACCTCATCTACCAAAATACAGATCACAAATGGGAAACTTTTCTCCGTATGGTCCTGAAACAAATGACTAAATTTTTTGACAAGGATAGGCTGAAACTGGTCTATTTGGTTAGTGGCATTTGTATTCAAATCTGAGCTGAAAAGAAGGAAAGGAAGCAATAATAAAAGCTAAGAGAGTTTCAGAGAACCAGTGATCCTTCCTTTGAGAACCATATCCTAGATACATGTCACGTTCAGATATCTGATCTGTCATCTGACAAATATCTCTTGCAGGTATGGGAGGAGGGATAAATAGAGTTACAAACTTTAAAATAACATGTTTTGAGAAGTGCAGCCTTTGGAAATACTAATTGGTTTTCTGCGATTATTTTTTATAGCTCATTTGAGCAGGGTACCTGTCAAAATGCACATCAGCAACAAAGTCTTCAATACTTTCTGAGCATTCTGTCTAACTGATACAAAATCATTACAAATTAATGGAGGTCTTGTACGGAAACTACTATTTTGCAGTTCCACAGATTTATGTAAGGAGTTCAAAGGACTTGCCAAAATAACTGGCTTTCCTCCTGTCATCATAATGTTAGTACACCTACTAGACCTATTTACAGGTGTAAAAAACAAAGGGGATAAATAAGCAGTTCTTCTCTTTTTCTGTTACCTTTCTGGGCAGGAAAGGAGGCAAAGAAAGCATTTTGGTCTCCAACACTCATTGGTTTGATTTTCATATGGGCGAAAGGCAAAGATGATGTAACCCCACTAATGGGAGCACTATCCAGTGCTGCAGTTGAAGATGGCATGGCCAGTCTAACCACAGACAGTGATGCTCTGTTTTACAATTTCAATCCTCCTCTGAACAGCATAATTCCTTTGATATTATGCTGTGTATTTGTTATGATTCCCTAATATAGCTTATATACACAGGAGACCTTAACGATTTGCCCAAGGTCAGTCAATAAGTCAATTGAAGAGGTGGAAATAGCAGTGCTTTTGATTTGCTCTCCCCTTCTTCCACTGGACTATCATAAAAAGACAATTTCAGGCATTTTGCGGGGGAACGGGAACATGACAGCTTCCTTTTCAGACATCAGAAAATACTTTAAAGAATTGGTTTCTCTAGCAACAGGAACAGGAGGCAAAAGCAGCTCTCTTAAGTTTTTTCCCACCTACTCATTTTTTTAATGCAGTAAAGCAGATGGTTTGTATAAAGCAGGTACTACAGATTCTGATTTATTGACTGTAGACAGAAATATAAATACAGAAGTGTGTGCACTCTGCTGTGCTCAGTATCACAGTGAGACTTAATGGCTTCAGAGTTCATACTTTCAAGTTCTATGTATCTGCATTGGCAAGTGGCATTATTTATTGCTGGGAAACATTGATGGCATAGTTCACAGTGTGGAGAAACCAAACTCTGGGCAGCAAATACTTTTCATATCTTCTACCTTCCCTGACAGCAGTGCTGGCTCTGCAGAGTCCCATTTTACATCTTTGACAGTCATACATTTTATTGACCTGACCAAATACTTTCTGTTAAGGTGCTGTAAATCAGTCAGTACTGTGGTTATATAACGTCAGAGAGAGCAACCTTTTGCCTTTGCCATCAAAATTAGAAATAGCTGAGTGAACTCTACTTAGGGGTGATAGGAGGGAGATTATTCTTTTTATGATGTACTTGGCCCATGGATAAAACAGGAAAATACTCCATATATTTCTTTCTGTCACAGTTTTGAATGCTATTTGGACAGAAAACAAAAAAATCCTCTTTAATAAAATGCAGAAGATCACAAGCCCATTTTCTGCTGCAGTTACTGATACTGGTAGAAGATAGACAGTTGTCTCATCTGTGCTACAGTAATAGAACCAGTGCTTCCAAATTGCAGGAATAACCTCAGCCTGATGTGCTTAGACTTGATGAACCCGGAAAAGACCTGATAGCAGCCTTTCAGTTTGTAAAAGGGACTGTAAGAAGGAAGGGGATAGATGCCTTAGCAGGGTCTGTTGTGATAGAATGCGGAGAAATGGTTTCAAGTTAAAACGGGAAATTTAGGTTGGATATAAGAAAAAGGTATTTCACAGTAAGGGTGGTGAGGCACTGGAAGACGTTGCCCAGAGAAGCGGTGGATGTCACATCCTTGGAGACATTCAAGATCAGGCTTGGACAACTGTATAGATAAAAAATGAACTCTTCTACTATTATCTGACAGCAGCTGCAGAACAACCAGGTAATGTCTTTGGGGGAGATTGGAGGGCAGATGGTGAAGTTCTGCAACCAAGGTAGAGGTTGCTGAGTTAGGTCTGCCTAAGTTCATAATTGCACACAATGCACGGTACTCCATCCTCCAAAGAAATGGAGAGGAATGGGCTGCGAGTCTTTCAGGGTCCTGAAAACAGTCAGCAGTAAGGTACTTGTTGAATATGTACTATTGTAACTCTGTGGAGGTCTCTAGGCTGAAGACTTTCAAGAACCACACTAGACAGATTGAGAAAGGTGGAAGTAGACTTAAGAGAGAAATGGAGAAGCATCCCTTTCATTTCTGAAAAAAATATTTGCTCCATAAAGGTTGCTAGAGAAAAGGCTCTAATGGGACAAAAGGAGATAATTTTAAAATGTTTAACATGACATAATAAGCATGGGCTAGTTTATCTTCTGTTTTCTTTTCAAGCATTGATTTTGTAGAAAATAAAAAGCCAGCCTCACTTCTTTGAGTCACTGAAAAACACCTGAAAAACTGTGCGATCACTGATGATAGCCGACACAGGTTCATGAAAAGAAAGATTTTTAACTAATTTGGTTTCTTTTTATGACAAAATTATCCAGTTAGTTGATTAAGGGAAGCCAGTGGATGTAATCTTTTTCTCACAGTATCCTTCTGAACACAATGTCCAGCATACAGCTAGACAAGTACATAATATGATGGGTAAACAATTGACTGAAGAGTTGGGCACAAAGTGTTATAATAAACAGGATTACATCAAGCTAGTTACTAGTCAGTGCCAGAGTTCAAGGAGTGTTTGGACTACTCTCAGGCATCGGATCTGATTTTTGCATGGCCCTCTGTGCAGCCAGGAGTTAAACTTAATGATCCTTGTGGGTCCTTTCCAACTCAGGATACTCTACCATTCTGTGATTCTATGATCAAAGATAATCTAATTAAATACTTTAATGCAATCATTTAAACCTACAATGTGTCTCTTTATGGAGCATATTTTACTTTTCAGTCTAAATATAACTTTTTTTTTTTTTTCATGAACTTCAAGGGAAGAGGCTATGTTTCATGTAGTATCATTTCTTACTAAAAGTACTGAAGACAAAAATAATGGAATCTTTTTTCTGAACTCTTTCACTGTGTCAAGCTAGCATAGGAAAACCTCTGTTAAATATATCCCTGCTGGGTAAAGCCACATAGCTTAGCAGAAGTTGTAGCTCAGTGATAGGAACTGTGAATGAGTGATATAAGCAGAATTAAGACTAAAGGAAAGTTGAGACAGTAGTAAAATAATCTGAAATGATAATGTCAATCTCTTGTGCTATTATTCATGCCCTGTCGAGTATTTCATTGAAAAAATACGTAAAGTTCTCCCTTAAAGCTAACAGTTACGTTTTAAATTTTTTGAAATGAAAACATTCTTTAGAAAGCTTGAAAGCTAAGATATAAGAACAGCAACCCAACTGGTGCAACAATACTTGAAGAGGGGCTCTCAGAAACCATTTTTGATTTCTGTTTCAAGGGGCTATATCTGCTGCACAGGAGACAGAATGGCACAAGAAAAGTAATGTCTTCAAGCTAGTGAAGATGTGTTGTCCCAGAAGGGGCATGAGTTTTGATGGTGTAGTGTTTCAGAAAAGTGCCTTTCTATATTCTTGACTCCCTAAAGTGCTTTTTATTTTTTTACTTTTTCTCTGATCACTGCTGATACCCTCCAGCCTGATATCTGGACAAAGAAACTGTGGCAACACTGACAGGAAAAGGAGTCAGAATCAAATCCTGTCCCCTTCTGGTACCAACCCTTCATTCTACCTGCTGCCTTTTTCTAACTTTTTTTTTTGTGTCCTCATCTTCCCTGTGTCCTGGTCCTCTCCACTGCAACTTCCAGCTGCCATTTATAAGTGTACTGACAACCCACAAAAGTGACACGTTTTTTTATGTTACTTCATGTTCTTCCTGCCACCACGATGCATTGTCCCTTGATGCTCTTCAGCAGTGCTTTGCTGAGGGTTATTGCTCTGAGTGGTGTGACAATACTCTCTAAGTCCCTCAGGGAGCAGCAGTATAGTGCTACTCACTCCCCATGCTTTTCATGGCTGGAAGAACACGGAGAGTGGGTGGCACAGTTGCTTTGTTCTGAAACGCTAGCCCCCCCCGTGGGCACTTTTACCTCAGATCCTATTCTCTTTTATCCCTGAAGACATGCACAAAGTTCACAACTTTAAAGGCTGACACTGCCTTTTACTTCTGATTTTCTGGTATGATGTAACCTGCTTTTTTTCCTAATAGTATTCAGCCAACGTTTATGTCCACAGAAAAGAACTGAAATAGCATGGCACAACTGAAATCTCATGCTTAGTACTAGCAAAACTGTTACTACAAAATATGCCATACATGTTAAGGTGGAATGCTTTGAAAGGTAGTTAATAAAATTGTATGAAAGCTGTGCTGTCCAAAAAAGGTAAATCTACAAGATAGATCATAACCACATGGTTGGACTTGATGATCTTGGACTTCTTTTCCTACCTTAATGATTATATGATTCAGGATATACCTGGCATTCATCTTATTTTTTCCCCATGGGTCATCACTTACTCTAGCATGAACACATGTGCAAAGGCCTGTGTCCATAGTAATAGCTTACAAGGCAGGCTAGGAAGCTGTGACAATGCCTGGTAGGAGCTGGAGGTATGCAGACACATGCATGGGCACTGTGATGGGGGTCAGAGTCCCTCACTGTAGTCAACATGGGGCATGAAACTCAAAAATGGCAGCTCCTCAGAGACAATTATTTGTTATGTGAGTTAATAAAGTCAGTAAAGCCGAGTGAATGCCACAACAAACGGTACTATTTTTTGAGCAAGTAGTGAAACTCCTGTGTTCACAAAAACAGTTATACATTTCATATGCCTCTCTGCAAAGTTCTGGGTTTGGTATGAACAGACGTGGGTACCCATACTGCTCAGACTGTTTCTGGCCTTCCTGTCTGCTCTGCATCTGCCTGGGTTTTTGTGATGGTTTCAGGTTCTTCTTCATCTCTGCTGATGTTGGTTGATGTTTGGCTGAACATGAGCTGACAGTGTGCCCAGGTAGCCAAGAGAGCCAGTGCCATCCTGGCCTGCATTAGAAATAGCATGGCCAGCAGGAGCAGGGAGGTAATCATCCCCCTGTAC
>PPHD01008599.1:0-21581 GCA_002909625.1 Bambusicola thoracicus | reverse complement strand
GCCATCTATCCTCCATGGCTATATTTAAGACCAGAAGCAGGCTTCACTTTAAAAAAAAACAAGCAGTACCAGCATAAATCAAAGCTTGAAAAGAAGCTGAAAATTTAATAATTATCTACTGAACTTCTGTTACTGATGATAAGCTATATGATTTAAAGATGCATAACTGCATAGCAAAATTCAGCTAGACTTGTATACGATTGGCACCTGACATTCTCTGAACCCTCCAATGTGCCCAACTAGTTGAGGAAAAAAGGGGGGAAAACTTCACTTACATCTTAGGGGTGTCTTCAAAATTTGGTAAAATACCTCATATTTGAGATGTGTTGTGTCTCCCATTCTAAGCTGGTTTACAAGAAGAGACATATTGAAGGTTTGGTTTCAAATTTTATGAGTTGCAATGCTATCCAAGTGAACCAAGCAGATCAGAAATGCTCCAGACAAAGGAATGTTCAAAAGTCATTTCCATACAGAAAGATCCTCAATTGACAGGATACTACTTACACTGAAACTGCTTACTAAAACTGCAGTTCAGTAACCTTCTTCGCCCTATCCTCCTTCTTGTTTTCCCATACAGTTGCACAGAATTTGCCCTTAATGATAGAGAAACTACTATTCTTGTTTAATTTGTCAGTGGAGATNTTTGAAGCATGGGAAATAAGTAAAATAAATGAAATTTTTATATATACATAAAACGTGCATTACACGTGAATCCCAACATGAGATAAACTTAGGTGAACCCCAGACATGGCCTTCAATGTGGAAGCGCATAAGTCTTTGTATGCATGAAGTACAAACATGGTATAATTCCTACCTCCTCAGTCATGCATNTTTGAAGCATGGGAAATAAGTAAAATAAATGAAATTTTTATATATACATAAAACGTGCATTACATCCCAACATGAGATAAACTTAGGTGAACCCCAGACATGGCCTTCAATGTGGAAGCACATAAGTCTTTGTATGCATGAAGTACAAACATGGTACAATTCCTACCTCCTCAGTCATGCACTGGGAAGGATGTGGCCAGCAGAATATCTCATATGTTACAAAGAGAGCTAAAACATTTTGTTTGAAAACATCTCTCAACTTTACCTAAATGGAACGACAGAGTTTTCTTTGGTTAAAGCTGCTAAAATATACATTCTCTTACTCTGCCTTTTAAAAGCTTTTCTTTTTTTATAACTACACAAATAAGCAAAATTCCATGTGTGCAGATAATTAAACAAATTCATCAATATTTAGATTTGTTTTTAGAAGGAGAAAGATCTTTGCAAGCACTATGTCAGTTTAATTGTTTCCCTACCTGGCATCCAAAAACTTCAGTTGATCCTTTCCAAATTCATGCAACCTTTTCAAATTAGATTGCCCCCTGTGCTTTTATTCCTGAAATAATAGGGCATCTACAACCATTTAGATTTGTTTTCCAGAAGATCTTCTTGATGAATTTTTCAATAGGACAACCACATGGTTGGTGGAGGTTTTCTTCTTCTTTTCATTTTTTTTTCTCCCTTTAAGACTTTGTGCTTAAACCACAGCTTGTACTACAAACTGTAATAAGTGTATCTGCACCAGAGAACATAAAGCATCTGAACTGGTTTACCAAGGTTACATGCAGCATCTTTTGTACCGATCCTTTTAATACATTATTTATCAGGTTTAAAAGGAAAGCTGCTTTTGCTTGAAAGCACACAAAATATTTGTTTCTTTTCAAACACCTTTCATGTTGAAGAAGCATTCCATTTTTGTGATATGCGTCCAATATGCTCAAACCTATTCTCCCTCAGGTTTGTATACACAGATTACATTAAGTCACATACACCAATTCCTTCTGCGTTTGATGTCAATTTGGTCACAATATACCCAATTCAATCAGATCTATCTGTGCTGACCATTTTTTTTCCATCAAAGCAAGATGAAGTGCTTCTAGATACCACAGTATTTACTGTGACTTACATAAGGTTTTGTTTTTATTAAACTGTTGTACAAATGTTATGTCTGCCTGATAGAAAGCACAAAGGAGGAAATAATTTAGTTTTTTGTTAAATAGCACTTGTGTTTGGAATATGAATAGCTGTTCAGAGGGATGCTGCTTTTAACCCACATAACAAAAACCAACAAATTGTGAAGGTATGTTCTCACTAACTTCTTTCTCTATTGGACCTGTAATAACTGAGCAAACACGACTAGCAAAAAAAGGCTCCAAACACTGCAACATTTTTGATAATTCTTCTCAGAAGTTCTCAAGGAGGACATAAAAGTCTGCACAAGCAGGATAAAGGAGTTTCAAACCCACAGTATTATCATTGGCTGTCACAGTCTGTTCTCCAACAGAAGAGTCTGTTGGAGGGCTGGAATGTGAGCTAGAAGCCATGGAAGATCCAGAGCCAAATAAACCGAACCCAGAAGAGATATAAAAATCAATTAATGTGATCTATATCCTGGAGAATTACGACTTCTGAAGTTCTATTCTGTCTTCTAGTACAACCCACTTCATGCATAAGAACCGTGTATACATTTTAGTTTTGGCAAAATATCTGAGCGTTTGGGCATTTCCATACTTTCTCAACTTCATCTCCAACTATTACCCACAGAAAAAAAAAAAAAAAAAAAAAGCTATTTTATAATAAAACCTATGTCAAGAATTTGCCATTGAAAATGAACTACTAAGTGTCACCGCGAGCCATTATCAGTATCTCAAAACCCATCCTAAATTATTTTCAAATGCATGAAATACCTCAAACTTTAAATTGTAATCATGTTCCTTATAGTATCTATAAGAGAAATTACCAGAAGTTCAATCTATTGACACTCAAGTTGTATCAGTCAGTACTTACCTGTGCTGTGTCAAATGAATCATCTGTGCATTTCTGTTTTAAAACATTTTAAGGTCAAATAATTGAAGTGCAGAGTTACGTGGATATGCAATAACAGCAAGTGTGATGGCTTTTATGACACTGATATCATAAACTCTACCACACGTATCAAAATGTTTTATTAATTTAAATGATTACCGTTAACATTAGGAAGATGAATGCAGAGATTCCTAGAATGAGGATTTCCTTATTCCCTTTGCTTTCTGCGTGCAACTTGCGATAGTACGGTCCTATGAGATAAGTCTTTATAACAAGACATATAAGAAAAACAGCAGCCAGAGAAAAGAGAATTTGCCCAATCAGTATCAGTATTCTCAGTATTTCCTTGAAAATGCTGGAAGAGAAGAACAAACAGAACATTTCTTTCAACTGCTCTCTTGCCTCTAAACCAGTTTTCCTTGACTGAAAAGATCTCATTCCACAGATGTCTGAAATTGGGTACGTACAGTAAGATATTTCAACATATTAGCAAGACAACACAAATACTGGATCTGCTAAATGCATCAATCTCTTTTACAGTACAGAGTTTACTTCTGTGTTGATTCAAAAAGACTTTCGCTGACTGCTCTTCATAGTAAACCATCAGGATCAATAGTTCTATCCCACAGCCTTTGTCTAAAATGCCTCTAGAGAATAAAGTCTGAAGAAATCAGTAATAAACTAAGACATTAGCAACAAAGTAACAAACTTTTCACTACAAATTTCAGGTTACAAGTTAGACTGGACTAAGGTAGCTAGAGCAGAAAGAACATCCTCATACAACATGGCAAGAACAAACAGCGAAGCAAACGCAGAGAACAAAGTCCTACTGTTTAGTGGATTGACATTAAAGCTAATGCTGTCATATTCATATTTGCAATCTATATGCTAAATTGTAAGGGCCAAGGGGAAGGAAGATATATATTTTTTTTTTACCTGGAATGTGTGCTCACTCCTGCTTGAATAAGTGTAGGCATAACAGCTATAAATAAGCCAAGTTGCACATCCTGCATCACCAGCATGCCAAGTAGTACACTACTGTAGTCAATATCACCTGTACACCAAACAGAGCAGTCATGGAAACATTTATCAGAATCTATTAATGCCTGCAGAAATCTACAGTGTCTTAATCAAATGAAGGCCATGTATAGCTCTCAACGAGGTGAGGTCAAAGTATCATACAAAGCTTGACTTTGTTTTGCAGTTAAGCACTAGTTATGCATTTACTGGAACTTCTTCACAGAAGCTCACAGTCTGCAGAATAACAAGCATATCTAATTTAACAAGAGCCAGCATATGGAAAATAAACACTTTGAATTTTTGGCATTGGACTGAGTATTCTGGGGAGAAGGAAAACACGTTACAGCACCTATGGATGAGAGATGTTTAAGGGGAAGAAAGCAGGTGGGCAAAACTGCTGAAAGGAAACATTTAGAAGCCTTTTGAGAAGATAGCAATATGGTACTTGAAAGTACTTATTTGAAGAGCTACTATCTTTGAAGACTAGCAGAGCTGGTCTTAGCCTGCAGGAAAAGGATTACTTCAGTTAGCCTTTCTGCCCCAGTGACATTCTGGTAGTAATGGCCTTATCTGGTAGCCTCTTAAAAAGCACCAGGCATCCAGAGCCCTAGTAAAGCCAATCGTGTGCTGATTTTAACACCATTCTTTATCCAAAGAGGACTGGCTACATAAGTAACTGGACAATGTTTTGGTTTTGATTCATTTTTAAACTGGTTTCTCTTACAATATCACAAATTCTACTTTTATCAAATCTTATTATAGATACTACAGCAGTCCGTATTTAAATCACACTTACCTTCTTTATCTCCTCGAACAGTACCTGCAAGAAACCTTGATACCAGTGGTGTGCTTGATAAAGACAAACAAGTGGAAATGAAGACACTTTGTGTTGGTCTGATTTGGAGCAAGTGTCCCCACAATAAACCAAAGGCAATCATCAGAACCGTCATGTAGCAGGGTCCTTGCAAAGATATTTTCCATACCTCAGGAGGAAAACAAGTTCTTATTATAAAGTTTGACACGTTACTGAGATTTTCAGTGCAAATAAGCAGTTAAAGTTGCACTATCAGGGGCTGCAGTGCTGGGCTACAGACATAACCAGCTCTCATCATACACATCCCAAAGCTCTAAAGATATTATACCTCAGAGATAATATTCTATGTCAAGAGGCTCGTTACCTCATGAAGGCTCATTAAGTATACTTCCCAGAGCTCGTAAACCAATAAATGAAGGGTCAAAGATCCACTATGAGCTAAATTACATTAAAATCAAATGGGAGACCAGTTATTTACTGTGATTCTAAGGAAAAAAACAAACAAGATAGGGAGTGGTGTAAACCATCATAAATACCAGCAGCCCAATTCTTACTAGTCCATACACAGTTTTGAAGTTGCTTGCAATCTAGTAACAGTTTGCATAGTACCTATTTAAGAACCTCTGAATTACTGACTTTCATTTTTGACTTCAGATGGACTAGAAAAAGGAGAATAATCTGAACACTCAGACTTCAACACATTTCAAAGAAAGCTTTTATAGTCTCATGAACTCACAACCATCAGTTTGGGAACAAATCACAAAACACAACTCTTTAAATACATACAGATTTCACATCTTTTGCAGTAGCATTTTCCAACATTAACATTCTAGCTAGTTTTATGACTATGTTTTTTTTTTTACTAAGATCAAAAACAACCTGCACCTTTTTGCTGAATCCCAATGGCCACTGCAAGAAATATGATTGTGCTAACATACTGCTAACATACTTGTAGAATCAGCTTACTAGCCAGTACAACACATACCATCAACTCAGTATGTAATACTTAACATACAGATTTTTTTTAAGTACAGGACTGGCAAACATCACCAGACACTTCATAACAGCAACTGTATATTTCTGTATGTTAAAATAAAGCAAAGATGGATTGCCATAAATTGTCTGAGATTTTTCTAGCGATGAACCTATTTTACTAAAATGAAAAGGAACGGCAAAGTTTGTTGGAGACACCGAATAAATAATGCATTCTATTCTTTCCACAAAGTTAAAGAAAAGATGCCATGTTTGTCTTCTCAAAACTGTACAATAACAGAATAGTATACCATAGAAAGCATGTACAAATCTGAAATAGAATGGGTGACTTAAACATCAAGTCTTGTAATATAGAAAGGATAACCAAAAAATACCTTTCTTAATCTTTCAGGAGAAAATTCCAGACCAACTAGAAATAGAGTGAAGAATACACCAAATTCTCCTAATGTCTCCACCTGCACAATAGACTTTTAAAAATATAACATAAATATCAGATACGCATAGCAATCTACTTATAAAGCAAACTGTAGGCATGCTTACAAAACAAATAGTTTCTCATTATGTTCCCATAGGTAATTCACTTGCTAGTAATGTAGCAACACAAGTTCCCTCAGCAGTGTAGCTCCCACTTCCTCATGGTCTCTGAAAGTCTATTGCTGAATCTTTCCAATGTCAAACATACAATCCTGTTTCTTAACATAAGTGGTCAACCTTCTCAGTCCAAAAGACACGTACTACATCAAGGTTATTATTTATTTTCAATTTTAGAACATGGAATTTTGAAAGTGTATTTTCTTAGTCTTTTTTTTTTCTAATGTGAGATTAAGAAAAAAAAACTAAACAACTTCCACTCGTTTTACTTTTGAGCCCAACAGTTAATTTCAGTAGGAGCCCATGAGGTTGTGAGCCAGCAGAGGTTGTGAAGACAGTACTTTCTAAGCAGTTATGTGAATATTAACGTAAACACACATTTAGCATCTATTCTGTTGTGCCTGTTGGCCAAACAATTTGTTAATGCACACCAGACAACTACTCAAAACATGTGCATTTGAAGTTGGACATATCATTTTTTAAAATTACTGTTAAAGATTTCAGTAAATGCAATCAGTCAAGAAACAACATGCATGCTTACCTTAATGCTATTTAATCCTGATGGTCCTAACAGTACGCCACAGATGATATACCCAAACATAGTCGGCAATCCTATCATTGTGCACAGCCAGCCACATGGCAAAGACAACATTCCTATTGTCACAATATCCTATAAAGGATACACAAATTAATGGCGAAATTAAAGACTATTACCTCTCAAAAGGTAAGCGGCACTGTAAAATTACATGTAGAATACTGCCTGAGGAAACAAAACAAAACTTCAGTAAACTTACCTGAACACAACTGTAGGTTCTGTTTGCAGATGAAGCATTCGAAGTACTGACCCTTTAGTAACAAGTAGCTTTGGGGAATCCTGAGCAACTTATAAAATATTTTAAATACATTATAGGAAATATATAGTTAACTAGGGCTGCTGGAGAGACTGACAGTTTGCATTAAAACAAAATAGTGGAATAGGTCAATTTTGTTTAAAAAAAAAAAATCTCAATCCACTTATTTGTCATGAAGAACAAATACAATAACATATTGATGCATTTTGCAGCTTCCATTCCTTTACCACAGTACATGAATATATAAACTCTCTGTTGTGACAATATGCAAGTGGCTTCTCAGGTAAACCAGTAGCTTGCTTTCACACTGTGCTGCCCCAAAGGAGCAACAGGTTAAGCTAAATATGAACAGAGAGCATCCATGTGGTATCATCATCAGTCTTATGAACACTGTACTAAAATTAGGAACACACTGGCCAGATTGCAAGGAGAAGGGGAAAATAATGAATGCTAGGGTAGCTTTGTAGTAGAAAAAAAAAAGTGAAATTGTATTCAACCTAATAAAACACTACCAGTATACAAACTGATGGGAGTAAGTCTTATAAAAAAAACTGACAAGAGCATCTCTAAAATTATTACCTTTATGAAGTGATGATCAGCACGAGGAATGGTTGAATCCCTGGGCTTGGTAAGGATATACTGATTGTTCTGGGAATCAATGAGCATACTAAGACCTAAGTCATCCTCTACTTCTCTTTTTGAAGCATTTCTTTTGGAGTTGGCTTCATCTTCTTCCACCCTTAAAACAGCTTCAAAGTTAACACCTCTTACCTGTAAGAAAAAGAGGAAGAAAAGAAAAACAAAACCAAAGACGTCCATCTGTGAAGTGTACGCTAACATGGAAGGCTGTTAGCTGTGCCTGAAGTT
Source organism: Bambusicola thoracicus (assembly GCA_002909625.1). NCBI lineage: Eukaryota > Metazoa > Chordata > Aves > Galliformes > Phasianidae > Bambusicola > Bambusicola thoracicus. The sequence goes on along the minus strand of PPHD01008599.1, from coordinate 13,589 downwards.
GCTCCAGAAGGTGTACACGTTGACTAAAAATACTACAGCTTCTTCTTATGTAAATCTTTTCACCCTTTTTATCAAAATTTGATGTTCATAACTGAAAATGCTATGTTTGCTTTTCATTTTAATCAATGAGAGGTTTTCCAGGCCAATTTTCTATGCCTCTTAAGCCAAGTTGTCCAATCAAAATAAAAAAAGAGAACGTTATAAAGATGGGGTTTCAAAGCTGTAGAATTCCAATGCAGGAAATTGAAACAAATTCTGAAGTTTGCAGAATTACTTAGAAGTACAATATGTCTAACGAAACATCAGCAATTTTCAGTGCTAGAATGAGAGGTTGGTGACCATTTTCTCTTTAGAAGTTATGGAAGTTGTATTTTCCCTGTTTTTTGCCTACAGCCTGCCTCTTTATGTCTATTCCACTCTCACCTCCCTAAGCTCCCCACTTACCATGCTATTTTCCATTGCAGAACTGAGTGTCCGTTGCCAAGTCTAAGAGACCAAAGCAGGTTTTCATGCTTTCAGCTGATGAGAGAAAGCAGGAGCAGCTGCATGTCACATACATGCAAACTGTTCTCACAGTATCAGAACAAAGAAGAAAGGCTTTCCCTACAGTCAGTGTTCACGAAGAACTGTTTCTAATCAGAATACAGAATAGGTTCTCAATCCTGTTTCTTTTCTGTTATCTACACTCCCAACCCCTTCCTCCACAACCTTATTGCCACTACAAGGAAAACAAAAACAGAGCTTAGAGCGTACTCTTAACTGCTGACTTCACAATTTAAAATACATTGACTTTCACATAAGAATTCTTTAACTGCTTAGTGCAGTCTCCCCATCTTGCAGATGACTGACTTTACCTAAAAGCTGAAACATTAACAAGGCAACGTCTGTTCTGGTACCGTCTTGAGAATTTGAAGTTATGAGGTCAATGATAACATTCACTAAACAAAATTACATTATTAAATACATCAGCATCAAAGCATCTGCTTTGAAGATGTGGAATTCTAAATTCCTACAGAGTTTGTTAAATGTTCCTTTGTATTCGGTAGCTGTGTAAATAGAATCTAACCAAACTTCTCTGTATCAAAATTTAAATTATATCAAAGACCATATAAAAGTGGCGTGATTGGATAAATATATTCATCCTCTAGTGGAGTTCAGTCTAGTTCAGAAACAATATTAGGAACAGAGGGAAAATGGTGCAAGATTAAGACAATTATGAAAAACAACCTTTTTTTTTTTTCCTGTGTAATATATTCATAAATCATATTTTGTGAAGATATCATGCTGGATTTTTGCTTTTATAGAAGATAGACTCCACTACGAGCACAAGAGTAGATGGCACAGGTTCAGAATGCTTTGAAAAAATACTAACAAATTTGAGGACACAATGACAAAGCAGTTATTTTCAGGATTTTATTTCATAGAACAACAATCCCTGAAAGGGTGTTCTATGTAACACTGCACAAATAATGTATTCTATTACATAGGTTAGCTCATATTCTTTCTTTTCCTCCATTTTTATCTATTAAGCATCTCTATTTGAATATATCTTTAATAAAAGCATTTACATCCCTAACAGAGTGCCGATGACTCTTAGAGCTTTTTTTTTTTACTTGTCTTTTAGCTTAAGAGAAAATATGGTAGATAGTCCTTACAGAGATAGAGATGTAAATAGTCCTCTAGTTTGAATTTCATTATTATTTTTCTTTATTTCATGACTAGAGATGTAAGACAAAAAATAAAAGACACTGGGCAAGAAGAATACATTGTTTTTTCCCCTCAATGACCAGCTATTGCAGATGAAATAGTACTCTTATCACTAAAATCGGCTGTTATATCCCAGTGTAACAGAAGAGGGCACTCTAACAAGGCCTTCTCTACACTCAGTCCTGCTAGGTAGGTTTACCCGGAGGTACAATTGCAGCTGCCTCATGCAGACAAATAAAAGCTACTTTCACTTTCCCTCAAGAGAGTACAATCACAAAGCCCACCTGACTCTCTCCTACAGAGCAATAGTTTTTTCTGCTCAGCAGAATTCATGAGCTACATTTGTCTTATAAAACAACCTGCAAATCAACAAAAATCTTCAAAACGAAGAAGCCAAATCAAGCTGCAACCCATGACTATATAAAAAGACCAACTGAGGGCCTGTCTCTGATAAAAACACAGTGGGACATGGAAATAATCTGATGCACTCCCAAATCAAACTACACATCGCCTTACCTGAGGGACACTGTCCATCGCGTAACATAGAAAACAAGAACAACATAAATGGTGCTAAAAGCAGAGAAAGTCAGAAGTCCTTACCTTGAACAATACACCTTTATGCAGGTTGTGAAAACTAACTGCAAGGATTCTTGTTCACCTATAACTTTCTCAACACAGAGAAAAATAAAAATGGAGACTATACTTAACACAGCAACTCCATATCCTATGAAGTCTAAATACCACAATCCCTACCACCATCCCAGAGCTCTCGTAACTCCCATGAGATGTCTCAGTGAGATGGAATATACTTGTCACCATAAGTGGTAGCTACAGGGAGTACTTCCAAATCAAACCAGAGAAATCTACAACAAAAATAATAATGATTCCTGTTTGCTCATTCTTAACAAGCAATTATTCTACTACTAACTGCGTTCTTCTCTTGAAAGGGAGGTGAAAACAAATGCAGAGCCAAAAGGTGTTTTTTTTTTTCCTGTTTGCTTTTTCAAAGCAGCAACTAAAATTCTATTAACTAGCTAATACAAGACAAATACCCCTACAATGCAACTATCAACATAAATACAAATACACATGAATGAAAAGACAGCCCAACACCTTACTTACAGATTTGTTGTCATCAAAGGCGTGCTCTTCTATTTCTTCCTCCAGTCTATCAGCCGCCTTTCTGACATCTTCAAGAATTTCATCGAGCATTGACAGGCTTTTGTTTTGATGCTGCATGTTCTTAAGGGCTTCAACCTGATGCTTTTCTGCTGCTAAGAGTTCAACATATTCCATTTCTTCCTGTTGAATTTCAGAACACAGATAAAGTGCTAGCCAGGCCTTTATGCAGCAAAACTTTGATATTAAAGTGTCCTTCTTTTGACATAAAACATCTTACCAATAGAATTGCAGAAGGAAAATAGCTACTGTATCAGTGTCTGAATACTGTTTTTATTGTACCGGTCTTAACTGAGGGAAGGGGGTAAAGAACACAAGTAATCCCTAGGTCAGACTCAGTTGCTTGAAGACAAAAGTTTCAATCTCTGTGATATACTACCATTTCCAGCTAGAAATCAGATAGACATAGTTCTCCTTTTGGTTTTGTCTGTCTTCCCCACACAGGCACCTACAATGATCCTAAACACCTCTGCTGGAATAAATGAAGCGTTCCCTTCTCTGTGCACATTTGTAGATGGACCTTTTTCCACTTGGCACCTGCAAGGACACGCATATAATTCAAACAATTCCTTGATGCCAAGACAACACTACGTTCAGAGCAGCCTACAACTGTGTTCAACCCTTTAAAAAAGAAATCTTGTCAATCAGACAAGTGCTCCAGGTTGTGACGAAACCACAGAACTGCAGTTCCTGTATACCGGCATTTGGAATTACCACAGTTACACTGGAATGATGAAAGGCCCACAGTTCCTAAAATAAATCTGGTTAGGAAAAAAATGTAACTACCAATGTGTTTGGACCAACGGCAACAGCTTACTTATGTGATAGGTAAGTGAGAGTCAGTCACTCTTGTACAACCTCAGGGAAAGATTTTATCCCTCTATTATTCTCTGTTAGCAGACATCATTTAAAAGATGTAAGACCCCCCCAGCCAGTATGAGAAGTGGACTCTTCTCCTCAATCAACAACTTAGAATTCAAAGTGGAGTTAATAAGGGTATCTGCCCTCAAAAAAGCAGCAGATTTGCTCTCTCGGAATGGCAAGGTAGAAGAGCAGTGGAAACAATCTGGCTCTAATTGTAAGTTCCTTTAATGATAACAAAGTATTTGTTGCTTATGGAAGTGGCATCTGCTTTTACCCACTGACTACTGCTGTAGCTGTTGAGTGGAACTGTAACAGAGAACGGTGCTGATGAGAAGGAAATGTTTTCTCAAACACCTTGCTACACATTACGCAAAGGAGCACCACAATGCAAACACTGTTCTGCGCTTCATGCTAGCACTGGAGACATTTGATCACAAAGTATTTCTAACAGTGGTTTAAGCAAGGTAATACACATAAGGATTCCGTACTCCAAGCACGAGATGGGAATACCTAGCAATATGTGCAAAAGGAAAGCAACACTAACTAAGAAAGTTACATTACTGCTCTCTGCTGTTTATTCAATAACAGATGAAAAATGTAAATTCAGAGGAGGATGCATCCATGCAGTGCTTGTCTTTTTCATCAATGAACAAGTAGTGGCCACCCAGGAAATTTGCAGCAGATAGAAAGTAGGTAAGATGTGCTGCTTCTTCCAGAACTTCCCCACAGTTCCTTGAGCAAAGCCAGGCAGAGCATATAAATAGGAGGGGGAAGAGATGTTTACAAGGGTAGATAATGATAGGACAAAGGGGAATGGTTTTAAACTGAGACAGGGGAGGTTTAGGTTGGATAGCAGGAGGAAGTTTTTCACAACAGAGGGTGGTGACGCACTGGAACAGGTCGCCCAAGGAGGTTGTAGATGCCCCATCCCTGGAGGCATTCAAGGCCAGGCTGGATGTGGCTCTGGGCAGCCTGGTCTGGTGGTTGGTGACCCTGCACATAGCAGGGGGGTTGGAACCAGATGATCTTTGAAGTCCCTTTCAACCCAGGCCATTCTATGATTCTGTGATTCAACATTGCCCTGCCGTGAATGACTCTGTCATACCCTTTCCCAGCAGCAGAACCAGCATGAAATGAATCACATGTTCTGATACTAACAATTTTCAAATACTTGAACTTGACAGAAAGAAAGTGAATGAATGAGTCCTGTATCCTCTACAGTCATCTGTATTTTCCATTCCACCACTCTTTGGAAAAATATCTTATGAGTAACTCAGCAACATATGATGACAACAAAAACACAGTGAACAAAATTGGACCTGATACATGGACATCTTTTGAACACAAAAAATTACTCCATGTATGTCATTTTCATCTTTCACACATGCTTGCCCATTGTCTCCTCCTTCATTTCATATTATAAAGCAAATTACAAGGTTAGAGCCACAAATACTGCTGAAACAATCATGTACATGGCACAGAGTGGTATAAAAGACTGCTTGACTGAGTAAATCTCTTGATATACTAAAAAAGCCTCTACAACCTACCTCTGTGAAAGTTAAGCTCTTACAAAACGCACCTCTAAAACAGCACTACACACAGAAGCCTCCTTTTATGAAGGAAAAGAAGCAGCAACATTCAAGCTCTACTACAGATCTCTCTCTGTTTTGCAATCATATTGTTGCCAAGAACTAGGTAAATGAGACAAAAGGTTACAGATGGCTTCACTGCTGCTATGTGAACAACTCTGAGCAAAAAAAACCCCAAAGAGTTAAAAGAAAAAGAATGTAGCAATGTCTACTATTTCTATGCAGCAGAAGCTGGCACTGCCATTAGCTGCCAATATCGAAGTCATACTGAGTCACTGGAACATACATGGATCCAAGCAACTCATTTTTTGCGTGCACAGACTGCTCCAGTTTCCTCAGTCTGCGTCTTAACTTCTGCACTCAACAGCCTTTCCTCTCACTGGTCGCTGCACTCCCTTGCACACAGCAGTCTCCTGCCACCCCTCACCTGGTCTGCATGTGTCTCAGACAGCTGCCTTGCCTACCTTCTCCTCTCTGCCCTCTGTAGCCTAACAGCCTTTTGCCTTCTGCTCCCTTTCAAAAGAACAGCCTCTTCTTTAAGAAAAGGAGATGCAAAGAAAAGTCCTAGTGTTTTTCTTCAGTGGTTGAGGGGCAGAGGGTAGGAAACAAGGAATTTCAATGCCAAGTCAGCTAAGCAACATTTTCTCTCAACGGAGGACTTTCAGTACATGCTCTGAGCACTACTAGATTGGGTGCCAGATTGTGCAAGCCCTAAACAGCTTTGGATTGACCTGGGAACCCAAACTTTCCACTGAGTACTTCAGCTCTTCTGTTACGCACCCCTATGTTTCTCAGTAAAGTCCCCTCAGGAGATGTTATTTTCCAAACCAGCACTTCTTAGGCTAGGAATACTACACCAAGACAAAAAAAAAAAAAAAAAAAAAAAACCAAAAAAACAGACACCAATATTTCGCACCTCCATTTTACTAATATCCATGTGAGTACAGAAAATAAAGAAGTTGCTCTGCCACAACGATCTTCTCGTCTGAAGTGGAAAAAACATTCAGTATTTGGTGGATTTGTTGCCTTATTTCCATTCTGATGATCCAAGTCATTTATACAGCACAATCCTGCCGTGTGCAGACTCACCTCTTGTCTTCTTTCAGCACAGTGTTTGATGTGGGTCTCACGATTATGCTTAGCTTTGTTTTAAAATAACCATTGGCTGCTACTAAGTTTTCAGATCTGTTCCAGAATTCTAGTTTTGCTAACGAAAACAAACACACCTAATTTCATTCAAAAACTATCTTAAAATGTAAATCTTCAACTTCGTGGAGATCTACTTATTTATATAGAACAGACTGAGAAAGCATCATCGTGAAATTAAAATATTACTATTCTAGTAATAGCCACAGAGGGGGTGGAGAGTAACTAACCTTAATTGCAGCTTCTCTCAAGGCTTCCAGTCTCTGCCTACTGCTCTCTTTCATATTTACGACGTCTTTGTAATCCCCCTGCAGAGCTCTCTGAAGGCCGTGGATTGCTTGAAAGACTGAGTTTTCACTTTCGTTTAGCTCCTTTTGGAAAATTTCAAAGGTATGCACCTGAAAAAGTTTCTCCTCATCTGACAGCCCAGCATCTTTCTCAACTGCTCTTATAGCATTTTTTAACTTGTTGAGAACAACATTCTTCTGGCGAAGGAGACCAGATAGTTTTCTGCAGCTCTCCATCACCCACTGCTTTCGCTGAGTAATAACAGCTCCTTTCCCACGATGCAGCTTGATTGCGTGCTTTACTACATCTTCGTGCTCTGCGGCATTTCCTAACTGGCCACAAAGCAGCGAAGTCAACGTCCATAGGGAAATAAATCCAGGCACCTTCATTCTTCACTTTTTACCGCCGCTGGGAGGAACTGATAATCCACAACTGCTCAGAGCTTTCTGCTACATGGTTTCTGCATCTCCAGGACACGCACCGTGCTGCAAGACAGTACCAATCATTTGTCAAACACGGTCACGTTGGGCTGCTGGATAAACAAATTATAAAGCCAACCAAAGGCTGCATTGTACATTGCAATCTTTTATAGAACACAGATGGCCTCCTGCAGCCAATGTTAGCAAAACCGAGGAACAGCCCAAGGTCAGTGATACGATTTTGTTTTCTCCTTGCCTATTTTCTAGAGATTATCTTGTTTTAAAAACACTGCACAGAATGTTTAGTCGTCTCACATGGTATTAATTTGTGCTTCCTCTTAAAGAAAAGTCATTAAAAATACTATGCCGTGATGCCATTGGTTGCTGTACTTCAACCCAGCACCAGAACACATTCTTCCTTTACATCAGTAAACCTCTTATACTCTTTATCCTAAAAACTTGTATCATATCCAATGTTTGTTTATGTAGTCTTAGAAGCATCAGCACATTCAATGACATGAAACATAACAAAACAAATCTCAAGTGGAAGAGACTTAGTTATACACCATGCATGTGAAAGAAACATATCTATGGGGAAAAAGGACAAGTGGAAATGGCTTCAAACTAAAAGAGGGGAGATTTAGACTGGATATACGGAAGAAGTTTTTTATACTAAGGGTGGTGAGGCACTGACACAGGTTGCCCTGAGAGGTGGCGGATGCCCCGTCCCTGAAGACACTCAAGGTCAGGCTGGTCGGGGCTCTGAGCACTGATCCAGCTGTAGGTGTCCCTGTTCATTGCAGGGGAGTTGGACCAGATGGCCTTTAAGGATCCCTTCCACCTCAGACGATTCTAGGAGTCCATGAAAAAACATGAGCAGAGCTTCCTGGACAGCTTAGATCACAGACCTCCAGGCCACATGGTCCAGAGGCATTATTTCAACACTAATGGGGCCTCATGATTTTAAAATGGACATATAAGAACACTTAAAGTAATAACAGCATCATCCATAAGATTATTTCCCAGAAAGTACTTTCATATTTCCGTATTTAAACTACGCAGTTTATCCAAGCAGGATAAAATTCAAGAAGAATCCATTTCCAGCTCTCAGCACCCACAAGAGAAAGCCCACTGACGTTACAGTGAAATAGCTCACAGTATTTAAAAACCAGCCAACTCCACACAGCCACACATAACATAACGTGCATCAGCCCCTGAAGCGTGGCGTTGTAAAACCACGCAGCAGACACCACATTTAGAAGACACATTTAGAATGGAGCAGGTAAGAGTCACAGACGATCCCGAGCCGGTCAACGACCCGCAAGGCCCACTCAGCCCAGCTCCCGGCTCCACACAGCACCACCCCAAATCCAAACCCCGCGTCTGAGAGCGCTGTCCGGATGCTCCTCGAACTCCGGCACTCGGGGCCGCGCTCACCGCCCTGGGCAGCCCGTTCCGTGCCCACCGCCCTCTGGTGCGGCACCTCTTCCCGACATCCACGCAGGAGAACCCTCGCAGCCGTCCCGAGGCGGTCCGTTTCCCACTCCCCAGACGCACGGCGGTAGCACCCAACCCCAGGCCCAGCCCTCTCTCGCACCCCGAGGCCCCGCGCCCGCATCCACCTGAGAGCGCTTCGGAGGCGCGCAGAGGAGGGGCCGGGAGATGCGTGCCCCGCGGTACCGGGGAGGCGGCCACGAAGGGAAAAGAGAAGGAGGCCTCTGCCCGCCCGCCCACCGCACTCACCTGCGGCAGGGAGGGACGGAGCGGGGCCGGCAGCGGCCGGGACGCGACCGCAGCATGAAGCGACAGGGCAGCGCCCTCCGCGCCGACAGCCTCGCCCGGCCCGCAGCGGCCGCCCCTTCGCCCTGCGCCAGGGTCCGAGCGCCGACGCGGCGCCTTTAAGCGCAAGGCCGCATGGGAGATGTAGTCCGGGCGCGCTGGGACGCGCGGGACGGAGCCGTTCCTTCCCCGTGCCTGCAGCTCCGGGCGCGGTGCACGACTGGAGTTGTAGTCCCCGCTCCGGCCGTACCGCTGCCGGCAGGGCCGCGGGCGCGTAGATCCGAGCTCCGCGTTCCTCTCCCCGCAGCGCGGCCGCTGATAGGCGGCGCCGGCCGGGCCGCTGCGCGCCTGCGCGGGAGGTGGTGGTGGTGGTAGCGGCGGCGGCGCCGGGCGGTGAAGTTGGTCAAAGCGCCGGTGGTAAAATGGTAGGCGGCGGGCGCGGGGGGAGCGGGCGGCGGGCGGCAGCGGGTGCAGAACCCTCTGTTCCTTTCCCGGCTCCTCGCGCCCTGCGGGCGTTCCTCCGCTCCGTTCCCCCGTGCCGCTCTGGGCTGCCGGGTGCGCTGCGCCATGCCCGGGCAGCCCGGAGACGGGGCGGCGGGTGGCGGTGGCGGCGGGGGGCGAGCAGCCGTCGGGAGCGGCCGCTGCGCGCGGGGGCGGTGGGAAGGTCACCCGGGGCGGGCGTTCGGGGCCGCGGCGCGGCGCCGCGTACCTTTCCCTTTTTTGGGCTGCGCTGCCCGCCGCCGCAGAGTCCCTCCGCCGCGTCCCCGGGGACGGGCCGCCCTCGGGCCCCCGAGGCGAGGGGCTGCGGGAGCGGGGACGCTTCCTGCCGGCCTCTGCCGCGGCGTTCAGTGATGGGACCGCTCCTCGGGGGCTGGATAGCGGTGGTAGAGGGCGCGGCGGGGGCGCGACCTCCAGAAACACCCCCCCTCGGCCCCACAGAGAACGCGTGGGTCCCCCGTCTCGCGCTGTGGGGAACCGTCAGGGCGGCGAGAGCAGCGAGCGGGCAGCCGCACGTTCTCCTCGAGTGAACCCGCTGCGTGGGCTCCGGCCCCTCGTCACGGAGCTTTGGCGGCACTGCCCTCACAGCAGCTTGTGTACACGAGGAGAAGTTTGGTGAAAGCTTGGCGAGCAAAGGGCTGTTGAGGATTTTCTTCCCTAAACCCACTGTAGTTATTTTCCCCAGTGGGGTTGGTTTTTTCTACTTCCCTGAAAAGCCGCTTTCCATCTTTCGGCTTATATGAAATTGAGGAGTGATAAGAAGGACCAAAGTCCGGACCTCGTTCGTGTGACACGTTCCTTGTCTCGGGACCATCTGCTGTGGAGATGTCCCCATCCATGTGTGTAGGAGAGATAAGAAGGGCGCTGAGAGCCGCCCCAGCTGCTGGTATCGTGCTGTTCCTCTGATGCTTGTGGGGCTGGGACATTGATCCTTCCTGCTGTATCCCACGGCCTCAGCAGCAGAGCGACTGTGGGCAGGTTTCTCAGGTTGCTTCCTTGTTGCACCTGGCCGTGTGTGGTTTGACAGAATCAGGAAGTGCTAGAACATGAATTTCAGTTATCTCCTCCTCCTTCCGTGTTGACCCACGGTAATAGCAGACTTGCTCCCCATAAAATCCCTGCTCCTACCTCTTGGGTCCTCTAGAAACATAGGGATGTGGTGTAGATATGGGCGCTGCCATGAGCTAAGAGAAACTCCTCATGGGCTCGTGCATACCGCTATAGCAGGCTGCTTTGTTGATTCATGTATTAATAGCATAAATAGCATGTTTTTTCAGAGTATGTTAAAGTTTTAGGTCATGTTTTCGAGAACTTTTTAGTCTGGTAGCATTCAGCATGTCTCTGGCACCTGCTCTGTTTTCATCTGCCCTTCTGTCTAATGTTGGCAGAAGTGACATAGAAATGGGAGAAACGCTTCTGACTTTTCAAGTGATCGTTGAGAAGGATGAAACTTTCCATTAGTGTTAGGAAAGTGTCAGGAAAGCCACGGGGCAGATTTCTGTTTTTTTCCTGTTTACAAAGGAAAAGAACCCGAGCATCTGTACGTTGGGCCTCGTGGTTCCTTGTTTATATAAGCAATGGGCGTATTTTCAGAAGGTAGCCATATTGTTGTATGATGAAATTTGTGTTTGCTCATGTTACAGAACAGAAAAACGCTTTTGCGTATGTGAGCAGCAAAGCAGGAACACAGATTGATTACTGCCAGAATTTTTGCTGTTAAGAATGTATGCGTAGATGCTGTCATTTCAGTTTGCAGAAGAAAATGCTGTCTTTTTAACTGCAGGAGAGCAAGGCTTTTGTCTTCCTGTAATTCTGAAGTGAAGGTTGTCATCAGCAAGAAAACTAAAACCTTTTAAATATAGGCATTAGTAGTAGAATGCTGGAACAAACCTCTGGATTAGCTTCATTGGCTTTCCTGCTTCTTTTGCATCCCAAAGCATAAGCTTAAATCATCTCAGAAGGACAAGGTCCGCCAGTTTATGGCGTTTACCCAGGCTGGGGAAAGGACTGCTATATACTGCTTGATGCAGAATGAATGGAAGCTAGAAGTGGCAACAGACAACTATTTCCAGAATCCAGACTTGTACTACAAAGAATCCATGAAGAATTCAGTCGACAGGAAGAAGTTAGAACAACTGTATAATCGATACAAAGGTAAGGCTTGTTTTTCTTCTCTTGCTGTGGGTTTTGTTGTAGTAATTATTGTCATTTGGGTGGTATCTCTTTAGCTCGTCCCTCTGCCACTCTGAAGGAGCTCTAAGGAAAGACTGCGAACTTCTGCTTCTCACTCTGTGTATGCAGCAGGGAGATAAGAATGAGAAAAGTGTAATTCCCCAGTGGGAACTTATTTTGAACTCTACAGGAGTATGTACTGAAGTTGTGTATTGAACACTAAGAGCATTTAAAACCTACCGTGAGGGAATCGTGTCAGCTGCATACGTGGAAAGGGGAGTAGAGCTTATTATGGAGCTTACTTGATTTATCGCTGCTGGCTGCTATAAGATACGTGGATGATGTACTTTGTGTGGAAAAATAACACACATGATCCTGTACTAATATTTGGAGTTCAGTTCAAGTATAGTAGTATTTCTATGCTTTGAAATCAAAAAGCATTTCAGGTAACGTTACAGCTAGAAATCTGTCTGAACAGTGAAAGAAAAACCCTCAGAAAACCGGTCTTGAAGCTCCGTCCTTGATTTACTCTTTGTGCTTGCCACTTACTGCAAAAATGATGTGTCTGTTTGAATAGGCTTGGTAGGAAAACAGGGAAGTGGGTTAAAGGCAGGGTTGTTTCTTTGACAGCTCGTTATTATTTTTAACCTCATTTCTTGAAAAGAACAGAAAAAATAAAAGGAAAAGATAGTCACGTAAGAACATATGTGATCCAGGTAATGATGCTTATGGAAAGGTGGCCGTCTGATATGGATGCATGCGTTGTTCTTTATGTCTTAGTGCAGAGCATGAGGGAAGCATCATTACAAGCCGCTGCTGGGACCCATAAACCTTGTGTTCTAAAAAATTAACAATTAATCAACTGCGATCTTATCATACATTACAATTAGGAAAAGTACATGTGTTTTGTATACATTTTATCTTCTTATGATACTATTTCCACTTTTCCTGCTCTTGAAATCACACGTTGTACTTTGAGTATAGACATTCTTCAGTACTTCATTATAAGGTGATAATGGAGAGACAAAGGATCAGCAAAACTGTAGAATTTGCTCTGTGTATGTGGAAAAAGTGTAACTAGTTAGCCACTCCGTTTTGTATCTTAGAGATATATGTTCTACTGTTATAATGTATCTGTATATGCTTGTGTTTTGGTCTTTGCATACCCATCTTGGAGATTGTTTGGTCAAAAATATACATGGCAACTCACAAATTCTGTAAAGAATATAGAAATACGGTCAAAAAACCTACCAATATTATTTATTGGCAATATTCTAGCAATGGCAAACCGTCCCATTTGTTTCTGTGAAAGAAAGCTCAGTCAGTTATCTGTCTGTGCTACGGTTAGCAGCACACCTTTGCAGTTCTAACACAGGTCATGCTAAAATTGTAACCTTAAAACTTTCAGAAGATTGGAAAGAATACAATTAAAGGTTTGATTCCTTGATTTCAGCAGACGTACGTTCTGCTTTCAGATCTTCAGTTACTCCCAAAATACATAAGAATGGCATTTAACCTCCGTTAGAACTACGTCAGGTTTAGCTTGAGGCTCTGTTATGCTGAGGCGTTGTTTGAGCCACGGTGTGGTAATCTTCCTAACAAATGAAAACCAAAAACGCTTCAGTGAACTGTGGCCTTCAGATGGTTGTAGTGTGTTTTCATCCATCGCTATCAGGAAAAATTCTGTGGGCTTACTGGGTAGGTTTTTGTTTGGCTGCTTAATAACTTTGGAACATGCTAACCAATGAATACATTGCCTTTTGATGCATTTACCAGCTTTATTGTGTTGTAGATTCAGTCAGGCTTATTTCTTTCTGTTAATTCATATCTTGCACAGAGCATTATGGAGAGAAGACAACTGTTTTGTTAATGTTACCTGAGGAATTTAGAGAATAGTCATGAGCCAGTTCTTAGGGAAGCTTGCAGAACACTTGATTCACCTACTGTT